>CAJVPL010001318.1:0-14811 GCA_910591945.1 Ambispora gerdemannii | reverse complement strand
ATTTAATAATAAAAACTTTGATTCGTTGAATGATCGACATTAAATTTCCGGTAATATATTGTAGGGGTGTGTATATACGCATGTTACAGATTCCTTATTCATGACTCATTTTACTTTGTTATTCCTCCTAAAATTGCAATCTTCAGTTGATTACTTTACGCGTGGTTCTTGTATCATGTGGCATACGTAGTATTGGACCAGTCCAAAATGTACATGTATAACGTAACAAATGCATGTAATTTACGTAGTAAAACCTGAATTGTAGGTTAATGTTAACGTAACACAGAAATTGATTTTACATACAATTCATCATTTTTTGCTATACGTACGTACATGTAACGGAACACGAAAATTAACTTTCTAGAATTTTTATTTCCATGACTATTACATGTAGTTTGAACAAAATATAAGTGTTCATTTGAAACATTGAAGCCTCTAGCATTTTTTAAAAATAATTTGACAACAGAATATTTTGTGAAATAAAGTGATTTAATAAAATTTACAATTAGTAAATTTCTCATGTAGCAAAATTTTTTTTCTATGACGAATTCAAATTTGGACCACTAATTAAAATGTTCTACTCTATGAAATCTACCTATTTACCAATTTTCATAAAAATTAGCCGAAAATTCACCGAGATTTGAGAATCCGAAGGATCGAATCAATGCTACACTCGGTGGAATAAAGTCGCCGGACACTTTTTTCGAGGAATAATAGTGGGAAAAAACTTGTACTAGTGTTCTAAGCATAGAATCAACATATTCTGAATATGTTATACTAGATTTTAAGTCTTTTTAATCATCCACAAAAAAAGTTATAGCATATGATATTTAAAAAAACCAATAATTTGCACGAAAAAAAGTATATCATTATAACTTCATTGATAGTGCAAGATTAATGAAAAATTATGCTTTATATTTTAAGCTTGTAATTTTATAATATTAAAATTTCAAGTTTTTTATCACTGTCTAAAAAGTTATAACTAAATTACGTACGAATGCATAGATAAATGATCTGGACATACGTAATTAAATAAATAACGCAGTAACTAATGAAAATAATAATGAAAAACTCATATAGCTGTTCTATGTTGAAGATTCAAAATATTCTTAAATATGCAATTTTAATCTTCAAGTTTTTTCAATCACTCTTTAAAAAAATATATATTTTATACCTCATGAAATAATGGTGATGGAACTAATGAAAAAATATGTTTTGATGTTATAATTGAATGAATGCCGCATATTTTGAAGTATGTTATACTAAAAATTATTTTTAATTATAATTAATAAAGTTATAGTGAAAATGCTTTGCACAAAAAAAGTATTTTTAAATATAATATTTCATACCTTTTTGAAATTTCAGTACAACATACTACAAAACATTTCAAATTTATGTATTTAGAACACTAATACATGTACAAGTTTTTTCCCACTATTATTTCTCAAAAAAAGTGTCCTGTGACTTAATTCCACCGAGTGTAGCATTGATTCGATCCTTCGGGGTCTCAAATCTCGGTGAATTTTGGGCTAATTTTTATGAAAATTGGTAAATAGGTAGACTTCATAGAGCAGAACGTTTTTAATTAGTGGTTTAAATTAGGATCTGTCTTTGAAAATAAGTTGTTCAATATGAGAAATTTATTAATTGTAAATTTTGATTTAAATCACTTTATTTCACAAAATATTCTGTTGTCAAATTATTTTTAAAAATGCTAGAGGTTTCAATGTTTCAAATGAACACTTTTATTTTGTTCAAACTACAGTCAACTCTCGATATAGTGAAGGACTAATTAAACTCCCAATATAGTAAAGTTGAGCTCCAAAACAGTATATATTAAATCCTCTCGATATAGTGAATTTCTGAAAATTTTTCACTAATAGCCCGAACACCTGCACTATAATGAGGTTTGACTGTAATAGTCATGGAAATAAAAATTCTAGTAAGTTAATTTTCGTGTTTCGTTATATCGATATCACTAACGACAACGCTAACGCTAAATAAAGTAAATCCAGATTAGCGACAGCGATAGAATCGATTCGATTTGTTCTTCAAAATCGATTAACGTTATGCGTAGCGGTAGTGCAACAAAAAAAGTTTTTCATTTCTTAGAAAATGTTTCTCATATGAATGTAATAGAAACGGTGTAAATTGTATAGTAAATTCTACTACAATTTACACCGTTTTTATTGCACACCCGTGTATTATTATCTTATTATATCGTAATTTGTATTTAAAACAATTAATTGAGCAATCGAAATCATTGAAATGGATTTTGAACTGAGAATCGATTTTTATTCTTAACTTCAGATAGCTCTGCTCAAGACTCGATTATTCATGGTTGGCGTATTATTCAAATTGTTATACTCATGATTGTAGTAGAAGTGCTTATTGTCTAAGAAGATAAATTGTACAGCTTGTAGTAAATGTACTCGCTGTCGAAAACATGAGAACTGCCATAAATGTGTATATTATTACCTTTAAAAGCTGAAAATAAAAAAGATATCGATAGTTAATTAAAAATACTCGAAATTAAGAGGAGTTTTATCCTTTTGAAACATTTACCAGTGCTGAATGCCTTGCAAAGGAGGGTTTGATCAATTTATAAAGAATGATATGATTGCATGATTATGACGGGTGGGACCATGAAGAAAATAAATTTAAAGACGTAATGTACAAAAGAAATTGTGTTGAAATCATCAAGGCATTTTTTTTGTTTTCTAATACAATTAAGTTTTTCAAAAATAGATTCAGACTGTTCTAAAGCGCAGTTTTGATCTTAATTAATATCGTTATGGAATAGCTAAAAATTCAGCTACAAATGAATGCTATACAACATATAGCATTTTTCGCAAATTTATTATGAATATTGAATTGGCAAGAAAATTGATTTATTATTTTGTGTAATAAAATCCGGAAAGAATTCATCAAGAGGATTAACTTTCACCCCGGAGATATATTATTGCATATTAATTTTTTCATTACCGATTTTGGCTCAGCATATATAACGAAAAAAGAGATTTACGATGTGCTTCTTTATATCAGTCAGTCAAGAGGTGCTAAATGAAAAGCCACGCAAATATTTATTACGAAATCGTAACAGGTAAACAGCCATTCGGTGAACAAGTCATGATATATATTTTTGTTTACGACATCTATAAAGGAGGAAAACCTAATATTATAAATGCTGTTCTTGGATGGTACAAATTTATTATTGAAATGTCGGGATTCTATTCCAGAAAACAGAACTGAATGATTTTCAATTTCAGTACTACAGCTATAAAGAAGTTATTGAGTGTATTAAATTAAAAAGGCAAAGATTAGAAAAACTTGATAAGGACGTAACAGTAATGCCAGACGGGCCGAATATTTCACTTAGGGCTGATTGACCCTAAGGTCTATGTTGCCTAACATCTAAAGTCATCAAACATTGTATTTTACAAAATGGATAAACTTCTTTACTAAGAAGTAGATACAAAATTTAATCCGTTAGAATATGCCCTTTCTGAGCATATTCACGGATTAAATTTTGTATTTACGTCTTAGTAAAGAAGTTTATCCATTTTATTAAATACAAAGGTTTTGATGTTACGCACCATATTGATATTGATTGAACCAATCATATCTGCGAAATATGCTCGACGTTCACGTGATTATTTGGTAATCTCTAATAGCCTTAGTTTTAACGCTAATGCTAAATCGTACAATTATATTAAATCTTTACACCATGTCAGCGGGTCGAGGTGGGCTGATAATTTTACCAACGGGCGGGCGAACCGAGGATTTTTGCTCGACCCGCATAATATATATAAAAAAAGCATTCCTACGAGTATAAAAATTTACTCCAATTATACAAGTACATTATACTTAAATAACTTGTATATTCCTAATGGTAACTTACATTTAATACCGTCAAATCTCTCTAAAACGACCAATTTTTTGTGCAAAATATTAAATTCTAAGCTGATAATCTCTAAATCGATCAACATCTCCAAATTTCACTTTTTGCCACATAGTGTTATTTTTGCATTTTAATGTTGTTGAGAATAAAGAGAGATATCAAGTGTCTTGCAAGAAAAAACTACAAATTCATGATGAAGCACTAAAATGAAATAATAACACTGTTCTTTGTTAGAATAAGGTAACATAATATCTAAACTCATCAATAGATTAGATTTGATAAATTCGATAATTTTTTTGACCAAGCAAATACAAGATCTGATTAGTAAATATGATCGATAAGGGCTCGTTCTATTGTTAAAGTTCAATTTATTGATGTGTTTAGATGTTACGTATTCTGTAATAGAACCGCTTTAATTAGACATTGAAACTACTGTGCACAGGAATGAATCAATTTACAATTTCTCAACGTGCATCATTCTTTTGCTATGCTTTGAGATTCTATATCAGCTACAAAGATGCACAGTATGCTTCTAGAATCAGTGAAGGTACTACAGTATGTGCATTGTTGTCATTCAGCATTTATTGTTATAAATGTACATGTACATGTACATGTACTATGATATAGTGCTAAGGTTTCGCCAATAATACGTATACATACGTACGTAGGTATTGTGTAAACATCATGTTCATTCAGAGATAGGATTTTATGCTGCAACACTACAATAAACTAATCTTTTTTGTTTGTTGCAGAAAGCAAACAACAAGGTACACGGGTTTGATAATGTCTTCTTATTTAGAGGTAATTATTGTGACCTCACTTGGGTGAATATCAACCAATCATAGATACGAGAATCATAATTTCTTGGTGTCTTTGTTTTACTAATAATCTACATATATTTAGTGTTTGCAGTTTGCAATGGGTTCACAAGGATTTTTCATTGAAGATGGATAATGCAGTTTAATTAAAAATAGAATTCATCCGTATCGACTGTGTTGGTCAAAATGAACCTATTGCGACTCCATCTTTAATATTCACATTAAAGCTGGCGTTTCACTCAATTGCGACATGTTGCAACACAAGGCTTGTAAAAAAGATAAAAAGTGATTGAAGTGTCATACCAAGTCTTTTTAGTTGATCTAGTTTTTTTATTTGCCAATTTTCGAAAAATAAATTTCATTCATTGTAATTCACTCGAATCAAAAGAACATTTTCGAGTTATTTTTCACATCAATTAAGATGGGTAATCTTATTATTAAACCCAAAAAAAGAAAATTATTGCTTAACCAAACCTCGCAAAGTTCATTCAGCAATAGACCAATTATATTCAGAAGGGAAGGTGAACGCGAGAGCTTTGAAGTTTTCCAAACTTATCAAATGATTGATGGACGCGTTTTTCGGATGGATAATAAACGATATCCTATGCCTTGTGATGCTCCAGAAAAAAAGCGTCTTCATATGCAACATTATATATTTAAAGAAGTGTGGAATGGTAATTTCTCGTCTCCAATACATGAAAGGTTAAAGCAAGGAATGAGAGTCCTTGATTCTGGGTGAGTTAATTAATTTTTGCTATCTTTAGACTATTAATTAACACAATTGAATAGTTGCGGAGTAGGTAGTTGGACTCTCGACATGGCTAACGAATATCCTGCATCAACATTTGTGGGTGTCGATGTAATTGAAGTGGCACCAATCAATATACGACCCTCAAATGCCGAGCTTCTTCAATTCAATTTATTAAATGGGATACTATTTCCAAAGTAAATTTATTATATAAATTGAAAATTTACTGCCAAAAATAGCTTTTTAATTTCATGTACTGTATATTGTTTTTATAACAGTGAAACTTTTGATTTCATATATCAGCGATTCTTATGGGCAGCTTTTACTGAAAGCCAATGGATAACATTAGTAGATGAATTAATAAGAGTTACAAAAACAGGCGGATGGATAGAATTGACGGTAAATAGCATTCTTAAAAATTTGATACTCATTTCAAAAAATGAAATTACTCATTTTTATTTAACAGGAATTCCAAGCAAAAATTTATAATCCTGGTCCAATCGCTAAAAAATTAAGTGATGCTGGTATGTACGAATATTTTATAATTCAAATACCATTCCATACTAATCTTTAAAATATATATTCATATTAATAGCACAGCAACATTTGAGTTTAAACGGAATAAATCCCAAAATTCATTTACAAATCCCAAAAATTATGGCAGACACAAATAAATTCACATCAATAGAAAGCATTGAAAAAATAATTCCGCTTGGAAACTGGCAGGAAACATCACGGGGAATAAAGGTAATCGAAAAAAAGAATAATGCATTATTCATATAAATATTTCCACTGGTTTGGTTATGACGCTAATTGTTACATTTGACTATGACTTTTATAGGTACTTGAAACTATCGCAGGAGGATTAAAATCTTTACAGGTCGCATTGAAAATGGTGTTGGGTGTTGACAATTACGAATATGAAAAAATGCTGAAGCAATTTATTGTAGAAGGATCAAAGTATAAAATGTATATAAAGGTATTCTGTTTTTATGGCATGAAAGCAGAAACAAGTGAAACTCAATAAGCCAAATTGGTCCGGGGATTAGTGAATATTCGTTTTGTCAAGTTTACTATAACTTTTAAATTTTGTTATATTTTTCTTATTCATGATTAAAATCACTCTTTATTCCTTTTTTAAAATTGTAGTCTTCATCTGATTAATTTACACACGGTTCTTGTCATTAGCGCTAACATGAAGCTATAATTTCTTTTTGACAATTCTTATTTCATTAAGTAGTCCACACTTTTATTTTAAGTAATCCATACTCTATTTTTTAGGTAACTCATACTCTATTTTAAGTGACCTTACTATAAACTATTCTTTTTAATATAGATTTAAATAATATACTTCTATTGGTCATTTATGTATTTAAACCACCTGCATCGCCTACTAAAATGTTTCTACGTCGGTTATTGATGGTTTTCTTTGAAAATATTTTGATTTTTTCACCCCAAAGTCTAATACATGTAATGCAAAAAGCATGCGATTAATTAAATACATGTACGTACGTACATGTACATATAGTGATCTAGCATAAATGAATTTGTCTTATTTTCGGATGAAGGAGGAATTGCACTTGTTGACTCCAAACGATGTTTTCGGGTTGTGGAAGAATGAATCTATTGGTGAATTATAATTCGTTCTTCTATTATTGTTCTCGTTACTTCCTAAAGACACTGATTGTTCAAATGTTAAAGTTTTTGATGCTAATAAATTAAAAAAATTACATGTATATAAAGGCATGTAATTTCATTTCATTTAATAAAGAGCAGAAGTATTTCATCATTTTTCTTGCAAATCACTCGATAACTCTTCATTCTCTTTGGTTTCATGTGGGATACTAAAGTCGAAATCTGTTTTGAACCACAAAAAACGAATTAATTAGGTTAATAAAAAAAATAATTTTACCTTCATTTGGAACAAACAAACTGACGCTTGTCAACCCTAAAAATTCGATATGAATCTAAGTAATATTAAAAGTTAATATGAATTATATTTCAAAATAAAAGTACCTGTCTCAGTTGGAATTGAAATTAGTTTTGTGGTAAAGACTCAACTGGTGTAAACTGCATTGGAGTGGATTACTTGTTTTTTTGTTCGTATTTGTACGAATGCTCTTTTTTAATTTCATCTCCTTATCAAGTTCTTTCCATTTCTGCCTTTCCAGTTTGAAACACTCTTTAATTTCTTCAAGTGTTTTAAGATTTTTAAGGAGCTGTAATACTGAAAATGCAAAGTATTCAGTTCCCAGTCACTTCCTCCTATCCAGATAGATTTGAGAAACACAAAAAGTTCCCGCACAGTTGGTCTGTTTCTGGAATAGGACCCCAACATTTTTCAATAATAAACTTGAATAATTTAGGAACATTATTTGGTATCATAGGTCGTACTCCGTTATAGATGTCTAATACGAGTTCTATACCATGACTCTGTCCACCAATTGGTCGCTATTTTGTGATAATCTCATACACTATCATTTCGAAACTATAAATATCTGCAGCTTTAGTGTATGGTTTTCCATTTAGTACCTCTGGACTCATATAAGAAAGTACTCCGCTATATTTACTGGTTTGATAAGTCCAAAATCAGCAATATGAACAGCTTTATATATTTCTGGGGAAAGTCCTGATGCACAAATTTCTCATTGTGAATTATATTCAATTCTCGAGTGATATTAACTAAATATTTTATGTTTCCAAGTCAATGTTTCGTAGTTGGAATTTATATATTTGCGTAGATCGCCATCTTTTGCATCACTATCGAGTATTCATTTGTAGCTGAGTTTTTAGTTATTCCATAACGATAATAACTTATTCCATAAATAAAGAGATCATCATTGCACTTTAGAGCAATCTGAATCTAAAAATTTTAAAAAATTGAGAAACAAAAAAGCAATATGCTTACACTTTAAAAGGTGATCATTTTACCTCATTTATAAACTCAGATGTAATTTGTTTTGAATTGTGTGATGCTTTCAACACAACGTCGGATTTTCTACATGATCCCATTTCCCAGTTAGTGGTCCGTCCAACCAGGCCAGGTTGCTTTATAAATTGATCCAATACCTCCTTTTGCAAGATATTCAACATTGGTAAATCTTTCTAAAGGGATCCATTCGAATAAACTGTATTTATCAGCAATTCTGTCACATTCATTTATTAGACAGTCGATATATTTGTTTCCACTAGACCATTTAACATAATTCGTTTGTGATATAGAAAACATCCATAACAGTACTCATTTTTTTGACATTTGGTACATTACTACAATCGTGAATATCGTGAACTGAACACTTTTCGCAGTAATCCCATTGTTTACAATCGACTCAATTATTACTACTATCATGTGCCATATTTGAGTTTAAAACCGATGATTTATTTATTATGCATGAAAATGGCACAGAAATCCAACAACATGCATTACGTAATTTAGGTAGCGTTTACTAACGCTAACGCTAATTTTTCCCAAGTTCTGATTGGATACAGGTAAAATCCATCGTTAATTGGTCGAAACTAATTGCATGTTTTCCTAGCACCCGGAAAATTCTATTGTAATAAAATTAACGTTTAAGATTGCTTTTATTACTAACATTATAGTTAGGATTTGAGTTAAAATTATATATAAGATTAACCCTTCAACATTTTTTATTACTCCAAGCAAGATTTTGGCATCTGTATTCTGTATTTTTCTTTTTCTTGTGTTGGATTTGTTTTGCTGGGCTGATTTCAAATTTGCACCACTCGTCCGAACTTGGGTGAAAATTATTAAATGCGGTAAGCTTATAGGTCTTATTTATATTTTTTTATATTTTTTTAATTGTACATTTATAGTAGCTTTTGTCTATTTTAATCTTGCAAAAGTCGATTACATTCGTAAATACTTCATTTTCAGGCTCATATAAACATATGAACACGCAAATTGCATACGTAAAAGATTGTAATGTCTGTTTTATTATTATTTACTCGGGGATGCCATATCGATATGTTAAAGTGAATATGTAGACGATTTGATTATAGCTCTATTCAACAAATCTTTGAGAAGGTGATAATATTAACGAATATAATTATTAATAGTATAGTGCAAGGGGTCTAAAGTCAGCCTCTATATAGAACAAACAAAATCACTTCATATTTTTAAATTACGAAATTTGTTTTCAAATAATCGAGTTATATAATCGTGTAAATCAGTAATAATAAATTGACCTTTGTAATTTTGATTGAAATGTGTAATATTGATTTTTTGACAGTTCATAATCTTTATTATCCAGAATGAGTAATTTTTATCAAGTAAGAATAAAGAGAGCAAATAAATGACAAACAGCTTTACCAATCATTTACTATTGACTGCAATGAAATTGAAATAGCGAAAAACACATTCAAAATATCTGAGAATAATGTAAGAAATTTCGGTTGTAATAATATATTGAAGGAAGAATGTTTGAAATTAAATTTTCTTGGAAAATCAAAATATCTTATATAACTTATGCAAGTATTATATCTTATCTGATTAGATAATTTATAAAAATAATATCGCTTATTAATCCCAGAATTAACATAATTTGGAGGCTGAATTTGAAGCAAATTGAAAATCAAAAAATTTCAGCAATTTGACTACTAATGACATGTGAGGTTGTATTTAGGCACTTAACTCACAAAAGACAATTGAATTTTTAATAACTATAATTCGCAAACGAACGTAATCAATGAAATGACAACACAAAAATGCTATCAATTCTGTAAAATAAGTCATTTTCACAGGCAGAAAAGGGTTGGTACACTAGTGGTATTTTTTGTAAACCTTTAAAGGAATTCCGAATTTCCTAGTTCTTGGATGGTGCAGATTTATTACGGCAAAGTGTTGGGATCATAATCCAAAAAGCAGACCAACTGTTGAGAAACTTTACGACTTTATCTACGTTCAAGCATACTATAAACTAAATACATTGTATTTTCAGTACTATAACTCTTCAAAAACACATGAAGAAATTAAAGTGTCATATACAAGAAAAGAAGAAATTAAAGGAACTTGAAGAGATGAAATTGCAAAAAATCATTCCTACATGTACATGTAATACAAACAAAAAATACATCCAAATGTATGCACATGTGTAACAAGCTAGTTTTGTTAATAACGATAAATGTACGTACATGTACTCTACCGTACCGCAACTGTAACAGAATTTTATTTTTGTAACGGTAATAACGATCAACATCTTTAACGATAATGTCTACGGCGTTAATTTTGGGCGCTTCGGGTAATTTTTTTAGTTATGACTCTTATGAAAGTTCAATACTAAAATTTAACCGAAATTCTCAGGTGCCACCGGCAAACCTCTTCTTCGTAACATTTTGCAATCTGAAAGATTTGCAAAAGTAATTTCTGTTGGACGTAAAGAGATAGCATATGATGGGCCGAATAAAGAAAAATTGGTAAAATTATTATCGTTAATTAAATTTATCAATTTCTTAAAAACTAATTAACCGCTCTAAAAGGAACAAAAATTAGTGGATTTTGAAAATTTAGAGCAGCATAAAGAAGCATTTGTGGGTTACGAGTAAGTTCGTTTCTCAAGCTGTCAAAATTGATTGGTTGTTAAATTGCTGAATATTATATACATGTATCACACTTGGTCGTATAAGTGTTGTATTCTGTACATTAGGTACTACACGTGCAAATGCTGGTTCAGCTGAACGTTTTGTGGCCATCGACAAAGGCTATGTAATAAACTCTGCAAAATTAATACGCGCACAAAATCCCAATCGACCAATCCATTATCTTTATTGCTCTTCGGGTGGCGCAAACGCTAATTCCATGATACTATACAGTCGAACAAAAGGTGAAATAGAAAAAGAATTGGGAGAAATCGGGTTTTCTCGCGTTTCTATCTTTCAACCAGGTTTTTTAGAAGTTAATGAAAAACGTGCCGACCGTGGATTGATTCATAATATAACTCTGGGTGTGGCTATCGGTGCCATGAAATTGTTTAGAATGAAATATTATATAAATGTCGAGACTCTTGCTACAGGTATTTTACTTTTTAGGTTTTTATAGAATAAATTTTTTATTTTAATGCACGATCATTTCTTTAATTTTAAATAAATTAGCGATACATAGATGGGGAATCGGTGAAACTAAAGGAGTTACAGTCGAGTCAAAGACTTTAGAGAATGGCACTCAGTTCGAAATTTTGACGCAGAACCATCTTTATCAATTAGCGGAATAAGAAGTTATAGTGGGATCAGAGGCATTTTGTGTCTTCTATTATTATTGTTTATTTGTTTTTCTTATATGCACAATTTCAGAATAAAGAAAGATATCTATTTTGTTCTAAGAAATTCTTTTTTTAAACAGGAAGATTAAGTGTATAGCATAGAGAAATAATTAGAAATCTTTGATTCATGAAAAATATATAATATCTTCATTACTGATTTAATGTTTCCTATCACAGTGATCAAAACTAATGTCTTCGTACTGCGTCAGTCTTTTTTCCCGGAAGACTTCCACCATAGCTATGAATAGATATCGGGAGTTCGTTAAATTATTATTTTTTAGTAAAAGTTGATTAGTGTTGACGGTTTTTGTAAAGGGAAACAATTTCACGCGCGAAGAGACACCAGAGATTCTATGGAGCTGTAAAAAAACGTATATACGTGAGAAGCATTGAAATGACGCTTATCAGTGAGCTGTTGGGAGGCGATTTCAGATTAATGATACGTACTCGCTATCGCTATGCTAGGGATAGGAATCGATTCTTAGAATTATTGGAAAAAACATGGTAAACGTTACAATGCACGAAAAATATCAATATTGATAATAACCAAGAATCTATCACTATTGCTAATAGAGTTTAATAACTCTGAATAGTGATACTAATGCCAAAAGTAACTGATATTGACATGTAGTGAAATGGATACAGAATCTCAATCTGATGACAATACTTGTATTATCTTTACCACCCAGTGTCTCAACTATTCCAATGAAAAGGGAAAGCCAAAGATCAGTTATGTCATCGCCGCTGTTGTCGTCGTCGTCGTTATCGTCGTAATTTGTACTCGAGAATCGAAAATATCTTCTAGAGTGCTTTCCTTTTTTAATTTTCACACCTTCGCATTGAATATGAATAGATATATGAGAACGTGTGCTTTGTACCTCATTTAATGGTGAAACAGATCATGATAATTTATCTTTCGCGTGTATGAAGCTTTATTTATTTGAAAAGGTGTAATTTTATAAGCTTAATCTCCCGAGTGAGGTAATTGACTATGTTAACGTTGACGTTAATGTTATTTTGATCAAAAGGCACCAACATTTAAAACGTAACAGTACGATTACCTTTTCCATTATGTACGACTTCGCGTTCGTTTTTGGCTTACATGTGACTGATCGTGTGACCGGATTTAAGGAATACATGTTCCGGTACATGTACATAGCGATAGCGATAGCTTTTTTCACGGAATACATGACAACAAAAACAATTCCAAAATGTCATCTTCGCATACTACGAATGACTTCCTGAAATACGTTAAATTAGAAAAACAAATAAAATTTTTTGATTTTGATAAGTTTTCTGTAAAAGAAGTAATCGGCAATGGAGCGTTCGGTGAAGTCTATAAAGCCGAATTAAAAGACGAAGATATAACTATTGCTTTAAAATGCCTTTACATAAAAAATAAAGAAATTAGCAAACAATTTATTGAAGAGGTATCGTTTATTTAAAAGTTGAAAAAATCCACTTATGCCTTGCTAGTATTAATAATTCCTCATTCTATAGTTAAAAATTCATATTCAAATTAATTATCATAAAAACATTGCCAGCTTTTACGGAATCACCCAAGGTAAACTATATTATTTTTTTTTATCTATTTTTAATTTCTCTAATAAAAAATGTTCTTTAGATCCGATTTCTGAGAGATGCATGCTTGTTTCGAAATATGCTAACGACGGAACCCTGATGGAATATTTAAACACTAACTTCACTAAAATGAGTGGCAATGATAAATTGAATTTTGCTAAACAACTCGCTAAAGGAGTAAAGTGTATACATGATGCAGGCATAATTCATCGAGATTTAGTAAGTTGTATAGATTTTCAGTATGTATCAGTATAGCGAGTCTAATTTATAAATACTAACGCTAGTGTTGAATTTTACATTTATTAATAGAATCACGATAATATACTTGTTCATAAAGGAAAAATTCTAATTTCAGATTTAATCTATTCAAAGCTTTCAAATGACTCGAAAACAGATTTGAGCGTAATAAATTATATCGATCCCGCATTTCTAAGAGATACGTCTAACTATAGACGGAATGATAAATCTGACATTTTCAGCCTTGGTGTGCTATTTTGGGTTATTTCCAGCGGTCGTCCTCCTATTTACCAACATGGGTGTACTTTTTGTTCTTCATCAGAAAAAAGCATCTGCAAAACGCCACATAAATACGTTAAGCTTTATCAAGTATGCTATAATGATGTACCAACGAATCGTCCAGATATCTATGAAATAAACAAACTACTTAAAGAAATAGAATGGCCAACCGGTTCGTCTACTTTAGCTTCAGAAGAACCAGATGCTATAGCTGTTAAAGACTATTCAGATGCTATTACTCTGGATATCAATTTAGTCGCCGAAGATGATGAAAACAATTCGGAGAAAAATCGGCTAGAATTGGAAAATAAAAACAATTCGATGGAGATATCAAATGGTTATTATAAAATTATTGACGAGTTAGTGACTCTATTAAATAATTTACTCAGCAAAGGGGAAAATTTAGATAAAATAGGCGCTGAACTACAATCGTGTTATAACTTATACAGTCAGCATTCCTTTGAAATTCGAAACTATTTGGAAATTAATGCTCAATATAAGCTACTTTTAGGGTTCCTTTTTCAAACTGGATTCATAGTTGAAAAGAATGTTGTATTAGCATTGAACATTTATGCAGAATTATCAAATGATAACAATTCTTTAGCTCAATTCTTGCTAGGATGTGCCTATTACCATGGAATCGGAACACGAAAAGATAAGAAAAAAGCATTTGAATGGCATTTGAAATCAGCAGAGGGTGGTGATGCAAGAGGACAACGCCATCTTGGTTCTTGTTATCGAAATGGAATCGGAACACAAAAAGATGAGAAAAAAGCGTTTGAGTGGTATCTGAAATCAGCGGAGGGTGGTAATGCTAGTGGACAATCTAGTCTTGGTTTGTGTTATCAAAATGGTGTAGGAACACAACAAAATGAGAAAAAAGCATTTGAATGGTATTTGAAATCAGCAGAGGGTGGTGATGCAAGAGGACAACGCCATCTTGGTTCTTGTTATCGAAATGGAATCGGAACA
>CAJVPL010001317.1:0-14818 GCA_910591945.1 Ambispora gerdemannii | reverse complement strand
TATTTACTAACTATCCAATAGAAATATACTATAAATAACATGATATATTTTATATTAGGTGTTAAATTTATCACATGGTGACAGTATATATTATTATATATAATTAGCATGAGCTGATATATAGTATCAAGAATTTTTGTAATCTGCTTGTTGAATTTCTCTATAAAAAAATAATTTTCCCAGAATATCAAGAATTTTTCTTAGTAAAAGTAATTTGTGAGACAAATTTGTTTTGTACTAGTAATTTTATATAAATAAATTCATATTATTTTTGATTATTGGATAAAAATTATGATTTATTAATTAAAATATAATATTATATAATTTTAATTGTAAGATTATTATAGTTTTTTATCTATACTAATAAATAAACTTTTAAATATATTTATATCTTATATAAAATAATAAAAAATACTCAATTTGAACTAAATATATTGAAACAAGAAAATATCAGACTTATAATTCAAATTACGAAATTGGAATATAAGCTTATGACTAGAATTATGAAATTGAAGCAAATTGCAAAGTTAAGTCAAATAGAAAATGTTGAGATCAAACTGAAATTGCTAAATTAAAATGAGTTATTAAGAATATTGAAAAGCAAAATCAAATAGTTACTAATAATTTAAAATCTCTAGAATATTTCACTTTATTATCTAACAAGAATTGCTCAAATAGTAAAAATATGTAAATTAAAAATTCTTTAACTCATTATAAAGCAAATCAATTTATGACTAGCACTGACTTAGTAATTTTAAATACTTCAGAACAGGTAGTTAATACAAATTCTGATGTATCTAATTTAAATTATTAAAAAATAAAAAAATTAATATCTTTTTAGATTCAGAAAATAAAAAAAGAGTTAGTATGAGATAAAATAAAGAAATAAAGAAAAAAGCTATTATACAGTAATGAAGTTTTCATTTCTCAAAATTAAGACTTATCTTTAATTAATCAGAATACTTTAATAAAATCTAAAAAGGTAATAATATCATTATTATTATATGATATAAAAACTATAATATAATGTCATAATCTTAATAATTCTGACACTTTCTTTAAAATACTTGAATCAGATAATCAAATCATAAAAGACTTAATACAAAAGGTAACTTATAATCAAAAACAAAGTATTGTTTTCTCTGAAATTAACTCATTCTCAAATAATAATAAAATAGATTTTATTGAAATTAGTAAGTCTTATATACAGAATATGAATTCAGATTTTTTGCAAAGTTTATTTGACTTATTTGATAAAATAATTAAATTAGATTAAAAACAAATTTTGTATTGGTATTATTATTTTTTTAAATTTAAAAATAAGATTAAAAGTCTTATAAGAGATAGTAAAATCAAAGATAAAACTACCAGATTGCAAATATATAAAGAAATAAAATCTTTTTTATCTACTGATATAAGTTTGCATAAAAAATTCAAAGAGCTCAAAAATGCTTAAATTATTTGAAGAAAAAAAATAAATATAGATAAAATCAAATATAGCACAAGTATTATTTCAGAATTGAAAGATACTTAAATTCAATATATCATAAATTAGACAACTTTAAAAACTGTAACAAAATATTATGATCAAACTAATTTCAAAATAAGTAAATCTATCACTTTGTCTTATATCTCTAATTTTTCAGGTTCAGATAATTTGCCAAAAACTGAGATAAATATACTATTATATCTCAAAAATGTTATTTGAAAAACAAAATAATCCAATTTATGATTGTACTTATTGTAATAAAATATTATAGTGATATTCTGATTTATATAAAAATTTAATTATTATGAAATTGTTGAGTGATTATTATATTCAATATATAAGTAAAGTTATAAAAAAAGGAAAAATATAAAAGATAAATATAAAGCTAAATCTTATTTTATTAAATGTGAAAAACATGAAATTGAGATAACAGTATAAATTTTATTTTCTCACAGTAACTGCTTGAAGCCAGAAAGAAAAATAGGTGAATTATATATGATATTTCTGTAAGAACTTGAAAAGAAATATGTATTTCTATTATAATGTAATAGAGAGAAAGAAAAATATCATAAATTTTTAACAAATTAGTATTATGATCCAGGATTTTTGGGATAATAATATAAGAATAGTTTATATATTATTTAAATAATAAATATTTAATCAAAAAATAATATATAATAATTAATATAAATAAATTTATTTATTTATTTAGTAAAGTATAAATTTCAATTACATAGTTTAATATTGTAAAAAATTTGTTAATGAATATTAAAAAAATATTTATTTATTCAAAAAATTGTTGCAATTATAAATTATTTAATTTAGCATGGAATTCAAGAATTTTTTGCTCAAGAATCAACACAATATTGACTTTGTGATTTATATCTCTATCAAATATAACTAAATATAATTCTTGATTTAATATGACTTTATATTTATAATTATTTGGATTATATATGTGAATTTTTTAAAGAAGGACAACAAGAAAAAATAAAAGCAATTAATATTATTAATATTATTTTTAATGATTATCATAATAATGCTTATATTGAAATTTATCTAGTATTTATTTGATATCAAGTCCAATAATTTATTTTAGACTTAGATTTTTTCAATATGAATGTGATTCTTTTTTTCCCTTTATAAAAGAACATATTGAACAATTAGATATTTTTATTTTAAATAATATTTTTATTTTAAATAATATTTCTATTTTAAATAATATTTCTATTGATGATTTTGAACATTATATTACTTCAATAATTCTTAAATATTATTTTGATTCTTTTATTTCTAATTCTGTTTTTAAATCTGTCTTTAATACTGTACAAAAAAAATTTTTAATTATTTTGATTCTCATTCTTTCCAATCTTTTTTTAAAGCTATCCAAATTTTTGATTCTCATTTTCTTCAATTAACTATTAATAATTGTGATATTCAAAAATATGCTATTAATATTTCTGAATTATCTAATTTTTTAATTGCTCTTATTCAAGAATGGTCTTTTTATTATAATTTAGACTTAACAACAGTAAATTATAATCAACTTCATATTTTTTGGAATAATATTGCATTTCATATGCCTCTTTTAAGTAATATAGCTTTAGATTGTATTTGGTTACCTGCTATTGAAAGAAGTTTTTCATCTTATAATAATATTTTAGTAGATAATCATCAAAATTTAAGTCAGGAATCTTTAAAAATACTTAATATGATGTATTTTAATTGCACCAAAGAATAAAATTGTTATCCAAATAAAACCAAATTTTTCACATTATCTAAATAATTGTTTTAAAATCAAAACCAAATTTTTCCGGGTTCCTGGGTAGCTATTCTCTTACATGTCTATGATTTATTACGATCCGACGACAATTTGCCACATGGCTTAATTTAAATCTTAATAAGATCGTGTAAATCTTTCCAAAATTCTTCCTTTAACACTACAAGCTATACTCATTTTTTAGATTTTAACATTAATTTTCCCTATCAGAAATAAAACATGCTTGATCTGTTTACCATTTTAACCAAAGGTGGCATAGTCCTTTGGTCAAAGACCTTTGCTCGGTTTGCGTCTTCACCAGTAGACGCATTAATTAAAGACGTTCTCATTGAGGAAAGAGCCGGTGCAAACAATTATACAAAGGACAGCTTTAATGTGAAATGGACCTTTGCAAATGAACTTGACTTAATTTTTGTGGTAAACGTTTATTCTATGAGATTCATTTTAATGGTTATATAAAGGCAGTTAAGATTAATTCGTTCATTTTTTTCAGGTTGCCTACCAAAAAATCCTTCAACTTGCCTACATTGACGAGTTACTTGCCACCGTAAAGAAATTCTTTTGTGATAAGTTCGCGCAAATAATTCGTGATACTGGAAAATTGCATTTATTCCCTTTTGACGATGATTTCGATATGATTTTGAGAAATTTCGAGGAGAAAGGGTTCGAGGTCAGTATAATTTTTTGAGTAATGGGGAGAAAAATCTATCCATATTTTTCCTTGATGTGTTTTTAATCACATAGGAAAAGCGATCTAAGCCAAGGAAATTTGAAGAAACCAAAAAATACAAAGCAACTGTGGAAGGTTCAAAAAAACTTGGTACGATTTACGATTTCTTTCAAATATTTTTAATATGGTGATTATAAATTTTATCGTATAAATAAGGATCTTAAATATTAATAACTACCATGCAATAATGATATACAGAAGCTAAAGATATTGTTCAACAATCGAATGTCCCGGCAATAGATGAAGAAGAAATTGCGCGTAAGGTTGAAGCATTGCGTGCTAAGGGAGGAGCGGGTGGTAAGTCAGCGAGAATGAGAGGAAGTCGTGGTAAATCATCTCCGACGACCGAAGACAAGTAAGCTTTTCTGATCTTCGAATCTATAAATATTTGCATTCTAATACAATTTATTTTCACTAGTGAAACAAAATCAACCAAAAAGAAAGTTATGCGTAAATGGAATGGTCAGTTGACAAAAGAACAAGAGAAAAGTTTGAATTATTCTAATGAACAAGATGATGCTGGCACTTTGCCGGTTGCTCAAACTTTGGTTAATCAAAGTCAAATGGGGCAACGCAATCGTGATGGCAATTATGAAGTACAGGATTTAGGTGAGAATGAAGACATGGATTGTGAAGACGAAGAAGATGAGACCAATGGTCTTTCTCACAAAGAGAATAAGAGTAAAGAAAGTGGAAATGGCATGTTCTCATTTTTCAAAAGCATTACTGGACAAAAAGAACTTAGTGAAAAAGATCTTGAGCCTGTGTTAGCGAATATGAGAGAGCATTTGATCAAGAAAAATGTCGCATCGGATATCGCATCACATTTATGTGATTCCGTTGCGAAAAATCTTGTTGGTCAAAAGTTGGGTAGCTTCAAGAGTACGTCAATTTTCATTTTCATTATATCTTTTGTATATCTAAGAAATCGTTAAGTATTCAATATATATTTTAGGTGTGCAATCAACTGTAAAACAAAGCATGGAGATTGCGTTGAAACGCATTCTCACTCCAAAGACATCAGTTGACTTGCTTCGTGATATTGAGCAAGCTCAAGCCGAATCACGTCCTTATACGATATGTTTCATCGGAGTGAATGGAGTGTAAGCTTTAATTCAGATTATTGATATTGCACTATATTTGTATGTTTGGGATCACAGTGCTCTAACTGTAGTGTTAAAAAGTGGCAAATCTACAAATCTGTCCAAGACCTGTTTCTGGTTATTGCAAAACGGCTTGAAGGTTTTAATTGCCGCTTGTGATACTTTTCGATCAGGAGCTGTTGAGCAATTGAGAGTTCACGTAAGAAACTTGAATGCGTTGGGACAAAATTCTTCCGTAGAATTATATGAACGTGGTTATGGAAAAGATGCGGCTGGGATCGCAAAGGACGCTGTAAATTATGGTGAGCAACCTCATTTTCTTTATTAGAGTGAACTAAATGAAAAATCATAATTATTGCTTTTATATTTGAATTAATTGGCATCTTTAATTTCTGTCCAAGCGAAGGCAAATAAGTTCGATGTTGTCTTGATCGACACGGCTGGACGTATGCAAGATAATGAACCATTGATGCGTGCTTTGTCTAAGGTGCGCGATGTATTCAACATTTTGATTAGTTGACATTTAATCATCCTCTATTCACCATTTTTTGTACCCTATTACATTTTCGTTAATTAATAGCTAGTATCGGTTAATAATCCAGACAAAATTATATTTGTCGGAGAAGCTCTCGTAGGAAACGAAGCAGTTGATCAGTTAACTAAATTTAATCAAGCTCTTAGAGACTTCTCTGGACTTCAAAATCCGAGACATATTGATGGAATTATTTTGACAAAGTTTGATACTATTGATGACAAGGTATGTTTTTGTTAATTGTAAATATTTCTATTTAGATTTTTTATTAATCTTTACTATGATTATGATGTTTATTATTAGGTCGGTGCTGCTTTGTCCATGGCCTATATAACTGGTCAACCCATCCTTTTTGTTGGTACTGGACAAACTTATACTGATCTAAAGAATATGCGTGTTGCACACGTCGTAAACTCATTGCTCAAAGATTGAAGAATCAGGATTCAATTTCATTATATAAATCACGTTTATTTAACTAGCAATCTTATTTCCAATATTATTATTCTACTTTTGTGGTTACCACATACGTATTAAGGTAAGCGGCAATGCAGTAAATACATCATACTTGAGATCAAAATAACCTCATGGTTGGTGATACAGTATATTTAATGTCATCTGTGAAAAATTGCTATATAAAAGTTTCAATAAAATTTTTTCCGTTTATCTAACATAATACACACTATTGTTCAGTAAAAATGTCTAATCCAGGTTTGTTGCAAATTGTAAAGCGTTTTGCTGGAGAGAGAAGGCAGCACATGATTGCGAATTTCCTTGAAAAAAAAAAAAATGGTCCTTGTGAAACTAATAGACCTGAACTTTTAATATAAAGGCTTTCACGTACCGGGACCAAATCCTCACTTGGTTTCCCTTCTTCAAGGCAAACTTGGCTCATTAGTTGGCAGATCCTCAGGCTACATTGAAAATTTACCAGAGGACGTGAAACGCCGTATAAATGGCCTGAAATATCATCAATCAGAACACGCAAAATTAGAAGCAAAATTCCAGGAGGAAATTCTGGCATTGGAAAAGAAATATCTGGAGTTATATAAGCCCTTATATGAAAAACGAGCAGAGATTGTACGTGGAGAGGTTGAACCGTCGGACCAAGAGGTTCAGGCTGGTGCATCTATTGATGAAGAGGAATCACATCCTGAGGGGACCGCTGTTACTTCCACAAACGAGAAGGAAGAGACATCAGGAATTATGAACGGACCACAGAAAGGCATTCCTGAATTTTGGCTTACATCAATGAAAAATCTTATATCGATTGCGGATATAATTGATGAACGAGACGAGGATGCATTAAAATCTCTTGTTGATATTCGAATGTCATATCTTGAGAAACCCGGATTCCGTCTTGAATTCGAATTTGAAGAGAATGCTTATTTCACAAATAAGATCCTAGTAAAGACATATTATTATCAAGAGGAACCTGGTTATGGTGGTGATTTTGTGTATGATCATGCCGAGGGTACTGAAATTGATTGGAAACCAAACAAAGATCTCACAGTTAAAGTGGAAACGAAAAAGCAAAAACATAAAGGTTACTCTTATTTTTTAATTTAATTTAATTTTCGAATAATAACCTTATCAACTGAAATGTATATAATACAGGAACCAATAAAACACGAATTATAAAGACGACAGTACAAGCGGAAACATTCTTTCGATTTTTCAGTCCTCCGACAGTTCCGGAAAATGACGAACATGAAGACGAGGATGATAGTTTAGATGAGCGTCTTGAACTCGACTATCAGGTCGGCGAAGATATAAAAGAGAAACTTATCCCTCGTGCTGTTGATTGGTATACTGGTAAAGCATTAAAATACGAGGAGATTGTTGATGATCTTGAGGAAGGTATTTATATTGGAGAGGATGACGAAGATGACGAAGATGACGATGACGAAGATGACGACGATGACGATGACGAAGGTGGTGACCTAGGTGTAAGTTAGAACTCTGAATAGAAATTTATTATTTTCTTTTTTATTCTTGCCAAATATTTTTTATGGCGGCAGTTCAGTAAGATTCTGAAACACGACCTCGATCAAAAGGTTCATAAAAAAAAATGAATAAAACATAGAAACCATAAAAATGTAGGTCCTCTTGGGTGCACCGAGGCGATGAAACTTTCGGGGGTACTTTTTGGACATACACATAGAATATTACGACGAGAAAAATACAATTTTCATCCGATCTCTTGGAAACATCAATTAATTTCGCTCGATTTTTGGATCCTTTATTAATACATCATCTCCGATCCATATCTGCCTCACACACACATCCCTCTTTCTATTGGCCTTACTTTATTTATGGATATGATGGGTGTCTATATAATATATCACTAGATTTATTAATATGATACTTTCTTCTTTCTTTTATCAAAAAATGTTTCAGGTTAACAAACGGACCAGTAATCCAGGTATTATTTATTTTTATTCGTATGTATGTACATATTATCACACACATTGACACGTCTTTTGTTCATTTGTAATTTAGAACAGGAATGTAAACAGCAATAATCTTAATAATATTATTATCAATAAATTAATGTAATTGATCGTGGTAACGTTTTTCGAAGAGAAGACGCGCTGAAATGACGACGTTTGTAAAAAAAACATTTTTATTATACACGCATTTTAAATCCGTGAAATTCTTTGAAACAAACCTTCATTCTTTGTTCTTGCGATCTTTACCGCCTTGTCTTACTACACATTCTTTGCATACTCTCCACGTCTATTCATCCAACAATTTTAGAATAAAGTTTACTGATTAATTGATTAATCAACGATACATCTAACGCGACTTTTCTATACTATAATAATTATAGTAAATTTTCCTTGGAGGAGATTTTTATTTGTTGGAATATTGGTTTGACTTGAAAATTACTATTTAATTTTGTTTAATAAACCGAAAAATCCAATTAACAAAAGTATCGTACAATGTTTTTCGGGATGGGGTGCAATATAATAATTTAATTATTCAATGATTAATGCCAAAAAATAAAATGCTTTCCTCGTTATTTTACTCAATCTCTTCCCCCTACAAAAATAAACAAATAATTTAATGAATTAAATCTCTGATGCTCACTCAATCCAACAATTACACTCACCATAAAACCTCTCCAAAAACCCCTTCTTTTCACGATCCGCTGCAACCCAAGCTTCCTTTTCAAAATACTGGTATACATGAGTAGGTTGTTTCCACTGATTCAGCGTTTCATTGAATTCATTTCGCCCTTTTAGTAGTAGAACATCGATTACCGCTAAATCGTTTACATATCGATTCCGTTCAAATTCTTGTCGGATTTTTGCGCGTACCGCTGATGCTGGGTAGTCGAGTAGATAGAGTTTCACGACTTTTGGTGCCTTAGTATTATGAAACAGTGAAGGAAATTGTAAATTTTTGATAATAGTAACTTATGAGGTAGAAAACTGCGTGAAATTCGAGAACGTCAAATAAATATCAAAAAACCAGAACTACGAATTATATAAGAATTCAAAAAACTGCTTTAATCATATTTTCTTGTAATTCTCGGACTGGACCACGCAACATAAAGCTTCCCTACTATACATACCGCTCGTTGCCAATCACGATATAACTGTAAAACTCTCTTTCGTGCTGTCGTCAAAGAACCAGAAGTTCGAGTAACTACAGCAAGTGGTGGAGGTGTCGACACCATTATACACTTTTATCGAGACCAAAATGGATTAATACATGTATTTGAACGTAAATTTTATTTGTAACAAATTATTCTTTTATATAAATCTAGATTTTAAATTACAACATTCATTATCTAACGCTAAATTGAATTAAACTCTTCCATAGAATAATGATTCTTTAATTTCGGGATCATCTGCATTTTCGGCCATCAATAATTTCTTGATTTCTTCGGGTGGATTCAGTCCTAAGCGTTTTGCACGTTCCCATCGTTCGAGACGCGTTACTCCAACACACGAACCAAATCCGTAATTGAGATCGAAGGCGTGCAAGAGTTTTTGCTCAGGTGTGAGATGTTCGTCGTGGAAAGCTAAGAGATAACGATAGAAAATATTGATAATTTATTCAGTTCATATATGCGAGATTATACAGTAATTACAAGAAAGCAATTGAAGAAAGTAATTTACTTACTTAATTTGCTAGTATGTTTGTCAATAAACGACGGTGTTTTAGATGCACGAATTTTATCATATTTTGCTTGATCCTCTTCAATTTCACTAGGTGGTGATGGATGCGACACTTCGTCCTCTTCGTCCTCTTCATACACATCAATAACATTATCTTCTTCTTCGTCAGCTTCAGACTCCTTTTCGATTTCATTATGTGATCTTAAACTTGCTTCCTTTTTTAAGGGAATTTCTCGAGCAAGATTAACTACTTCGGACTCTTTCTCCAAGTTTCGCTTTGTATCTTTTTCGTCAAGAGAGGATTCCTCATCTTCTACTTTCTCTTCGTTCTCCTCCTCTTCATTTTCATTTTCTTCTTCTACTATACTACCGCTCTTGCTTGTCTCTTCGAGAATTGCTTGTCGCTTTTTTTTCTTTTGCTGTGTTTTTAAACCTGGAGCGGCCGGTTTTTCATCACCTTCACGTTTTCCGACCGTAAGAAGGTCGGTTATCTTTTGTTGGTGCTTTGTAGCAGATTCTGGCTTTTTTGGTGGCATGTTTAATAGTAATTACTTCAAAAGACGAATGTGAAATTGAAGAGAGAAAGTAAACAAACTGAATTATCGATCGCGTTTTTTTAATTTCGGAACTACTGATCACGTTTTAAATTTCAGATCAATCATGACACTTTTGGTTTATTGGAAAATGCCCTGAGCTTGCTTTAAATAATATTCTCTGTCATAAATGCTATTGAACATGATAAAATAAAAATGAAATCGGAAAATCAAAATTTGTAAAATAACGATGTTTTTAAATCTAGATATGTTTACTTTTTCCCACTTAAATGAAAAATGTCACGCTTAACAACTGTATTAAATATCAACATCATGAACATCAACGATCTTGGTCATTAATTTTTACAACAAAACCACTCAAAATGTCTGCTTTAAGCTCTTCAAGTTCTAGTTGGAAATCAGTGGTAAAGAAAGTAAAGGAAATATTCTAAATAACGTTGATAACATAGTCCATAACTATCCTGAACTGCCAAACTTTCCCTTAGGGGAAGAAAGGTGAGTGTGTCTCACGCAGGTTTCTTTAAGCTCAATGTTGACTCGTATGGTCTGCAGTTTGCCATTTCAGATTAGGACGAAAGTTTCAGTGAAAGAATATAACACTTCTTGATCGCAACGAATCAACTGGGTACAATTTTCATTGGGACAACGGAAACGTATGTATTGTTAAAATGGCTAACTCAGAACATGAAGCTGTTGTTACTTTGCTTCAAGATTTCTTCAAAACCCCAACGGCGGTGTAATCTTTGATCCCCCGATAATGGCTCTTGGTCAACCATGTAAGAGATTTTCTTTTTAGTCTGCTTGATCTTTGTCTTGTAATAAAATTTTGCGTTTTTTCTATAGTTCATTATGATCCATCTGGCAACAGAAAAAAAATAGCATTAGATACCCAGATGTTCCAAGACTCCCCCTAGTGCGTGTTTATTTTTGAGTCACTTTCTGATATGAATAATATACTTACATAGGGTCTTCCTCATGTAGAATAATCTGTGAGATAATTAACACTCAAGACATCACTCCCTGGAATACAAAATGCGAGAATTGGATGCGTCGACAATATATGCGATGTATATTTGGTATCAAGCTTGATTTTATAAGGAGTTTACAATGATGGTACGTTTAGCTAGACTAGGTTATGGAAGCGTCAAATACCAGCACCAACAGCTCCACCAAATCATCCAGCAAAAAAAGAATCACTAGTTCTATATGTAGATGCTTTAAACAACAAGGATTATATTACCATCTCTATTCTATTTGAGATAGGTAGAATAATTGATACAATTGATGTAAAGACTTAGTTATCACACAAAAAATACTGAAGCTCAAAGATTATACAAAAAGAATGTTTTTAAAATCAATTTCTGGCAAAAAGATCTTATAGCAATTAGAATATACCAATAGTTTCAAATAATAAAGAATTATTATTATATGGAGGTATTGATAGCTTTCTAAAACTAACAAACATTGAAAGAATTAATCAAAAAAAATAGTGATAATCTAAAAAGAAAAATTTATAGTATATTTAATTAGTATATATTTTTTTAATATATTATAATTATTTTTATTTTATCTTTATTTTTTATTACATTTTTTTATTTACATGTTATTATTATCCAAAAGTGGATGATAAAGATAATATTATTTATATTATTATCTTTTATTTATTGTTTATTATTTATATTTATAATAGATGATGAGAAAATCTAATGTTAATCAATAAAATTATTATTAATATTTTTTTCTTATTATATTTTCTTTATAAAAGAATATTTATTTCATCTTTTAATTTTTATCTTATTTTATTGATTTTTAAATAATTATCCTTTTAAATATATGAATTTTTTATATAGAAACTGTTATTATAATTGATTTTTTGACTAATTCATTAAATGGAGTTGGTTTGACAGAAGTTGAATTATATAATGAATATTCTCTATTATATATATAGTTAAAAACTTTTTTATTTTTATTTTTTATCTTATAGAAGAAATCAAAATGTTATATATATTAGTGATTTGTGAAATATTTCACATATTATTACAATCTTATTAAAGGATTTTTGCTAAATGCTTATATATAAGATAAAATTCTATTTTTATAATTATTTGCTTTTTTTATTTATTATTTTTTAACTCAATGATAATTATCATAACTAAGATTATATAGTTAAGTTAATTAGTATTACAATAATTTTTAAAAATTTGTTAATTAAAGAACTTTTCAAAAATAATAGAAAATATAAAAATCTCTAAAAATAATAGAAAAATATTAAATTGATAAAAATAATTTACTTATTTAGTTACATAAATATTATATTATTAGAAAGATAACACTATTATTTTCAAATTAATACTATTATTTTCAAATTAGCACTATTATTTTCAAATTAGTACTATTATTTTTAAATTGGCATTTTTATTTTCAAATCAGTATTACTATTTTCAAATTAGCATTATTATTTTTAAATTAGCACTATTATTTTCATTTTTGCATTATCATTTTTTACTTTTATCCTACCATTTTCTTTATCATTATTTATCTTTTTATAATATTTTGTAATTTAGATAGTATTAAACATATATTAAAAATTTTATATAAATAAAAGTGCTATCTTAACATATTCTCTCTTATATTTTGAACAAATTAATAATTTTTAATTTTTATTTTAACAAATTGACTAACTATATCTTGTTATTATATCATTAATATTTAGTTTTATTTTTATTTTTATTTTGTCAAAAAGAGTTATCTAACTAAAATAATTTTTTTAATTGAATTTTAAATTTTGTTATTCAAGTCACTTTTTATAAATCTTGAACAAATATAGAAATATTAATATTATTTGTTTTAATTAATAATTCTTATTAGTTTAATTATCTTTTAAATACACACTTTCAATTTCTTTTCTTATCTTCTAACAATTTTTGTTGAAATTAATACAAGTTTAAATATATATTTTTGCACTAATTAATTTATTAATTTATTTTTCTTTTTTAATTTATATGATTCTTTTATTAAGAGTAAAGAAATTCTTCATTTAAAGTAATTATAGTATTAATTTATTTGATATTTTATGATAAGTATAAAGAACTAAGAGAGTTAATAATTCTTATTTCTCTTTTATTTAATTATATAATAGTTAAAAAAGCATGAAATAATAGAAAAATTATAAAAAATAAAATAGCATGAAATAATAAATTAGAAATAAAAGATATTTAATTTATTTTATACTAGTTAAAAAAAGATATTTTAGATATTTTAACAATATTAATTTATATATAAGTAATATAATAACTCTCAAAATTATGAAATCAGTTTAATTAAATTTTTAAAATTATTACATTTTATTAAATATAAATATTATAATATTAAATAAATAAATATATATATTAATTTATTTGTAAATATTAGTTTTAATTAATATATTAGTTTTTTATTAGTACTTATTTAAATATAAATCACGTGATTTTATAATTATATAACTTTATTATAATAAAATTTGTTATAATAAAAAAATTTAAAAATAAAACAATCAGTAGTTAATATAATTATTCTTTATCTTAATCATCTCTTTTAACTTTCTTGATATATTTTCAATTAATATATAATAACTTCTATTACAATTTCTTTTCACACTTGTTTAAGACACCTTCACAAATTTTTTTTATTTGTAATATTTACTTTTTGTTGTCTTAAATATCTATTTACTTGTTTCTATAATTTTTTAATAGAATTAAGATCTGAAAATTAGATAAATCAATCAAATATAGTTATTTCATTTTTTGCAAGCCAGTTTGAACAATTAATATAGTGTACTTTAGATCATTATCATATTAAAATACAATATTATTCTTGTTAAAATTATAATAATTGATAGTTGCTAAAAGATTATTAAAAAGAATAAGCTGATAGAGTTTAGTATTCAAGTTATTATTAATTTAGCAGAGGTTACCAATACTCTTTTATATTATATACCTCCACATCATTATACTTTTGTTTCCAAATTTCACAGTTGGTATTATATTTCTATTATTCAATACTTCCTTATCACACTGTCAATAATATTACTTATTGTTTAACTCAAAGATTATAAATTTGCTTTCATTCAATCAAATTACTCTTTGCCAATCTTTAATAAATTAATCTCAGTATCTTCTTGTAAACATTAAATGAGCTTTACAATAATATTTTAGCAATTGCAATTTTCTTTTGTAACATATTTTAAAATTATTTTTATAAAATATTTTATAAATTATATTTACAGATATGTTGATATTATTCTCATATTTTAATTTTTTTTTGAATAGTGTTACCATTTTTATTGATGTTAAGTTCTTGATGTATTAATCACGTGTTTTATTGAAATAAGAGCGAAAGAGATTAAGTTCTTAAATGGGAGAGACTAAGATTTATTACTAAAGGTAGGTAACGTGTGTTCTTGTTGTGACGAGCTAGAATGACATCCAATAACTTCACTAAGTTTTGTATATTATTTAGAATTTC
>CAJVPL010001316.1:0-14823 GCA_910591945.1 Ambispora gerdemannii | reverse complement strand
GAAGGAGTTTTCGTACTTGAGAATTTTGCTCCACCTGGTCAAGAGATCTGCAGGGGAGAGTTACGAAAAGAAGTTTTTTTTTATTATTATTATTATTATTATTATTATTATTATTATTATTATTATTATTATTATTATTATTATTATTATTTGCTTTTTTGTGAATAAAGACAGCAAAAACAATAGCTATTATTATTAGTCCCAGAATTATCATACCAATAGTTAAGCCAATGATTACAGGCTTATCGTGAGAAACTAAAGTTGGGGTTGTGGTGGCGGTGATTGTTGATATTACAGTGGTGATTGGTACGCATAATTCCACTACAGGTTTTCGGGGAAGGTCTGCGAGAATTTGGCGATAAGTAGTATTGCGCCATTGACATCGATGTTCATTTTGAAATAAATCCCCACAAGTCAAATTAGCAACAGTTCCGATAGGATTGCTAGTATTGCATGGATGGTAACTAGTTTCATCATCACAAACTGTTATGTTACTGGATTCAGCTACGGTACTGCGATTCACCATCCATTCAGCAGCTTTGGGAAAGCGGTAATAGTCTGGATCCCTTCTTCCCATAGCATCTACAGATAAACAAAATAAACTATTTTGCAAACCACCACAGACTTGTATTGCAGCCGAATCGGTTCGTTTACAAGCATCAAGAGTATTTAGATTATCGCATTGGGCTACTTCATTATTGCTGCCAATGCAGTCAGATGAAGAGAGTGAACAATTCTTATTATCTTTAGCACAACAATATAATTTGCCAGCTATAATTTTTCCCGCTTCTACTTGGCTACAAATTGAAGTTTTATTACCGTTAAAATTGCTAACAGGTTTATACATATTGAATTATCTTAGTTTCTTTAAAGCAATTACATTATTTATAGGTATTTTATGGCGTGACAGATTTTGAATTTATTACTGTACTGACGAATACTACATTTATTTAGTCTGGCGTGACTTTATACATGTAAATGTAAACACTGACAAATCTAAACTGTTACTTTTTAGTAAAGTATTTGTTTCACAGTCAAACAATAAAATGTATAAACATCTTTAAGAAGAAATACAAAATTAATCCGTGAATATTCTCAGAAAGGGCCTATTATATTAACGGATTGAATTTTGTATTTACTTTTTAGTAAAGATCTTTATACACTTTATAAAACAAAAACGTTTGATGTTATGCACCATACATGCATGTGCGTCTTGGAAAGCAGTAAAAACATGTTTTGTTTAATTTGTGAAACAAATTCAATTACATGTACTACGCTACGCTGTTATTTTTAGAATTGATTTATCGGACCTGACTTCAAAAATAATTTGGTATGGTGCATAACATCTAATGTTTGTATTTAATAAAATACATGTATATAAACTTCTTTATTAAGAAGTAAATACAAAATTTAATCCGTGAATATGATATAATAAGCCATTTCTGAGCATATTTACGGATTAAATTTTGTATTCACTTAGTAAATAAAGAATTTATACATTTTATAAAATACAAACATTTGATTGATTTTATATGTTATGCACCATATGATAAATTTATCACGCCAATCATCAAACGTAATGAAACCATGTTAATAAAAAAATTGCGAGAATAGGTGTGATGGTTCACAGTGGATTTGCTTTCAAAGTTTTAGTTCTTATAAGCTTTAGAGAATTGTATATACTTATTAGACAAAATCACTGGACGCCCAGTTTAATTAATTCACAAAAACTTATAGAATAAGATCATATATGCTCTAAAGAAATAGATTTTAGTAAATACATATATATTTATTTAATTATAGAATTACAAATTGCAAAAATCTGATTATTTGTTTCAAAAATATAAATATTCAATAAAATATGTAGATCCAATATAAGATCAAATCAAAACTAATTGAAATTTGTAATAGCACCAATAAAATAAAAACATAAGTTATTAGTTATAAAAAGTGAATTCGGTTATTATTTTTATTTTGCTAATATTATAAATTTTTCCAGATTATGACTAGTTTTCAATTTGATTTTATATTAATAATATTATTAGTAAATAACCCATATTTTGCTGAATTAAATTAAAAAATAAAAAATATTTAATTGTATTTATTTAATATAATAGCATTATACAAAATTTGATCAATTCTTAAATGTATTATAGATATAGATTATAGATTAAGTTAATTTGAATAATTATAAAATTATTTAATTAATTTAATTCTTAATTTATTATTTTGCTTCAGTATTCTTAAAACATGAAATTAAATTATTCTATTTGAAAATTTTGATTGTTAATTGATTTAAAATTGGTCAAAATATCAACTTTATTTAATATTATATATTATATTTAAAACAAAGTTTCAGTTAGAATTAAATTTAAATTTAAAATTTAAATTATTATATGGTCATGGCGAAGTGTTTCGCGAATATCAATACATGTGCATTTTACGCATTCGTTAATTTCCAAAAATGGTCATCATCATCAGGTTACTAGCTAGTACATATATTTTATTTGGTCAGAAGGTTTCATCATTCGTCACAGACATTTTCAAAATGGTCGTGACGAAAGGTTTCGTCACCGTCAAGTATCATTAAACCCAATGTCATAAACTCAATAATCTTGATGCTTATAAACGAACTGATTTGGCTTCAATCCACGTCTTGGTTTGCAAAATAGTTTATTTTGTTTGTCTGTAGATGCTGTAAGCAATGAGAATGCATACGAAATATTACCGCTTTCCCAAAGTTGCTGAATGGATGGTGAATCGCGGTACTGAAGCTGAATCCAATATCATAACGGTTTATGATTATGGGGATATTTACCGTTCCTGTAATACTAGCAATTCTATCGGAACTGTTGCTAATTTGACTTGTGAGAATTTACTTCAAAATGAACATCGATGTAATTGACGTAATATTACTAATAGCCAAATAATCAGAGCTTCGCTGAAAACCCTTAATAGAATTATGCGAAGTAGGACCAACCACAACTGTAGTTTCTCACGATAAGCTTGTAATCATTGGCTTAGCTAATGGTATTGGAGTTCTGGGAATAATAGACATTGCTTTAGCAGCCTTCTTTATTCGAAAATGGCGAAGGAGGAATATTTTGCCCGATATCAATAGCACTTCTTCCGTTAGTGATACTTCTTAGTTTCAAAATAAAGATGTTATTTATTAGCCTCACTTTGTAAAAAATTATGTATATGGTACATAACATCTAAAGTCATCAAACGTTTGTATTTTATAAAATGTATAAACATCTTACTAAGAAGTAAATACATAATTTAATCCGTGAAATGGCCTATTTTATCATATTTACGAATTAAAATATTATATTTACTTCTTAGTAAAACAGTTAATACACTTCATAAAATACAATCGATTTATGACTTTAGATGTTATGCACCATAAATATGTAGAATCCTAGATTCATTTCTAATAAAGTTTAGTCAACATATGTGATCTGCTATTGATATATGTAACCTAATAATACGTATACATGTACAAACTACCACAATCCATAATTTGCGAAATGTCTTCCAAGAACTGGTTGCTCCTTCATACACAAGAAATCTATATTTTTTAGGTCACAGCCAGTATCGTTTTTCATTACCACTTGGTCAAAACATTGAACAATAGATAATATGCAATCATCAATAATAAGCGAAAAGTATAAAATGTAGAATAAGATCACCTGAGATATATTATGCTGTTATTTGATCTTGAGAATTTTTTTGCTATGTTCGGCAATACACCATCAATTAATATAAAAATCATTTTATTTTTCGAGTGTAGAATAAGATCAGAGATAACTTCACCAAAGATTTCTAAAAACACTATTAGAAGTTTAGGAAGGACCTAAGCTAGGGATAAGAATCAATTCTCAACACAGAATCGATTCTAAAATCGATTAATAATTTCAATTAATCGATTAATCGTTTTAAATAAATTCGATTAATCGATTTTCAATTTGAGAATCGATCCTCAAAATCGATTCTCAAATTTTAATCGATTCTAAATTAATCGATTCTAGAGAATCGATTCTTATCCCTAACCTATGCTATTGTTCCATGCAAAATAAAATTATCTTAATAAATATTAATATTATCTCAAAACTAGGTTCAAAGACCGAGGTTGGCTAGGTTTGAAATTTTGCGATTCGAATTATTAAAATTTAATCGACTGGAATTAATTGATTATGACAAAATAAAGAATTCTTTGAGGTTGGAGAAAATTCCCTTCGCGCAACCTCAAATACTTCCTATTATTTTTGAAACGATATAGGCATTATAAATCGAAGCTTTATTTTATAATTTATTTTTTTAATAGCTTACATGTCAATGAGCACAGATGATGTTGGATCATAAGAAGAAATTTTCAGATAAGTGTCGTCAGACATTTAATTTGTTGGAGAGAAAAATAAGAATTTCTCCTATCATGTCAATTGCATGTAATATACAATAAAAATTGTTTACAGAGGATTACCATGCAGAACAATTTTAATCAGTTCCGTGCGTACTGTACTAGCAGTGTTGGGAATTTTGACAATTGAAAATTTATCCAAAACTATTTGACATTTACAATTAACTTTATAAAAAACATGTATAAAATTATATACAGTCAACTCTTTCTATACCAAACTGCACGGTTCCAATAGTAAAAAATTTTCACAAGTTCGTCATAGAGCAAATTACTATGTTTTTATAACGAATTTATAATAAATTTTTACAAAAAAAGTTCGTTATAGAGTGTATTCGTTATATCCAGCGTTGACGGTACTCAATACATCTACTTAAATATGAAAGACTTGTTTTTGTTCATAAAAGTTTTGGACGATTTTGGACATCAAATCCCTAATACTACTGTAATACATGTATACTGGAAAAGTGTTAGGGTATGGATTCGGAATATAGGTTATCTTAAAAGATTTTTCTAAATACATGTAGCATAGTACAGTACAATAAACAACAGTATAGTTTATGCCATAACTTATGTAATGATTATTTTTTACAATACAAGAATAACTTTTTTGTAAGTTAAAAATAAACGTTCAATTTTCCATATTAGGGCGAACAAAAATGATCTTTTATCATTAGAAACAATAACGATAACATTCATATGTTTTAGATTCAAATATTTAAAAGATACAAATCGAATTTTCGAATCCAAACTCCGATGCTAAGTCTGGATAACATTGATTATGTAAGAACTAAAACTTTGAAAGCAAATCTGCTGTGAACCATCACACCTATTCTCGCAAGTAAAGCACTTTAATAAAAGTAATAGGCTAAATCAATGTAACATTTGTCAGTGTTTATAAATATAGTGACATTTAGAAAGTCTTGCTAAGTACATGTAATAGGCTAAATCAATGTAACATTTGTCAGTGTTTATACAGGTAGTGATATTAGAACGTCATGCTAAATAAATACATGTATAACATTTGTCAGTAGATTATTTATAAAATATAAAATTTGTCCCGCCAGACAGTATATATAAATAACGTAATTCTTTTGAAGAAGCTAAAATGATTCAATATGTTTAAACCTATTAGTAATTCTAGCGGTAATCGAACTTCAATTTGTAGTCAAGTAGAAACGGGAAAAATTATAGCTAACAAATTATATTGTTGTGCCAAAGATAATAAGAATTGTTCTCTTACATCTGACTGCTTTGGCAACAATTTTGAAGTTGCTCAATGCCATACTCTCAATAACTTTGATGCTTGTAAACGAACCGATTTGGCTGCAATCCAAGTCTGTGGTGGTTTGCAGAATAGTTTGTTATGTTTGTCTGTAGATACTTCAAGCAAAAATTATACAGAGTATTACCGCTTTCCCAAAGCTGCTGAATGGATAGTGAATCGCAGTTCTGAAGCTGAAACCAATAACATAACGGTTTGTGATGATGGAACTAGTTACCGTCCATGTAATACTAGCAATCCTAATGGAACTATTGCTAATCTCACTTGTGGAGATTTATTTCAAAGTGAGCATCGATGTAATTGGCGCAATATTACTAATGGCGAAGTAATTGCAGACCTTCCCCGAAAACCCATAGTGGAATTATGCGGAGTAGGACTAACCACCACAGTAATATCAACCACTACCACTACCACAACTGCAGTTTCTCACGATAACGATAACGATAAACCTGTAATCATCGGCTTAGCTATTGGTATAGGAGTTCTGGGAATAATAGCTGCTTTAGCTTTCTTTAATATTTACAAATTGCGAAGGAGAATTCGTCATATTAACGTTGAAGTTTCTTCGAATTCAGCTTCCATCAATGGTGATACTACGTAGTTTTCAAAAATAAAGATGTTGTTTATTAGCCTCACTTCCTGAGATTATTATGTATAAATATGTGTAGAACCATATATTGTTAGTTAGCTAGTTGAATTTATTATAATCTATTGATATAAAACTACCACGATCCATAATTTGCGAACTACCTTCCAAGAAACTTATATTTTTTGGTTATAACAGGACGTGCAGTCACCAATAACAAGTAAAAATCAAAAATGTAGAACAAGATATATTTATCCAGTTTTTTTGAGCTTGGCTATGTCGATTTTGTTCAGCTCATCAATTAAAATCACTTAATTTTCGAGTGGCAGAATAAGCATCAAAGACAATTTCACCAAAACTAATTTGGACAATTGAAAATTTGTCCAAAGCTATTTAACATTTACAATTAATTAATAATAATAAATATAAAAAATTATATACTCTATATATCTACCTAAATATGCAGACTTGTTTTTGTTCATAAAATGTTTTGGACAGTAGTTTTGGACGTCAAATTCCCAACACTGCAGTACTATATTTTGCACTGTACTATTTCGTTCATTGTACTGGAAAAGAGTTAGGGTATGGATTATCTTAAACTATACTATGTTACATGTTATTTCGAAAAATCTTTTAAGTCATAACCCGTTCCGTACTTATGTAATAACTATTTTTTTACAGGAATAACTTTTTTGTAAGTTAAAAATAAGCGCTCAATTTTTCATTTTAGGACGAACAAAGAATGACCTTTTATCATTAGAAACAATAACTTATTTTTTCTGAACCATGTAATTGTGATTATTTACAGACATTCCATATCGATATTCATAATAGAAATGACCTTCGCTGCACATTACATAAGAGAAAAACTGTCGACAAAATAGGTAATATAATGAGAACGATAATCTTATTGATGATTAACGTTAGTGCGACATGAACTTTATCTTTATACGAACTGTGGTCAAATGCATGACAAAATAGGTACGTACATGTAATACATGTACAATGTTCGTAGTTGATGATAAACATAGCGATATAATGTAGTGGATGATTAACGTAGTGCAACAACACAAATTAAAAAACATGAACTTTATCGTTATATTCAAATCTGTACTTGTACATGCATGTACAAGTTCCTCTTTTAGTGAAAACAAAGACAGCATAAACCGATACGCCTGAATTATATTTTAAATTATCGTTATAAACAAAAAAATTGTTCTAGCAAAAATGTTCTCTTTTTATCGTTATAGTTACAATTTGGCTAGAACAGGTCTTTTTGTTTAACGTTCGGGGGTGTTGGTTTATGTTGTTCCGCTCTACATATAATTAAACTCAATTTAATTCTCTAAACCAAAGTTTCGATAAATTGATTATGTAAGAACTAAAACTTTGAAAGCCAATCTACGGTGAACCATCACATCTATTCTCGTAATTTTTTATTAACATGGTTGGTACGAATTTAAAAAAAAGGTTGTACCAATAAGTTTCTAGATTATTGTAACCAATTAAAGGCTCAATAAGAAGGGAAAATGCTGGTCAATACTCTATGTGTGGTATTAAGTATAACTATCATTATCTTGAAGGTTGATACCTCTCGCTATTGCCAATTCCAGCGGAAAGTTTTTATATTATTGTAACAAATTAAAGAAGATAACATGCAGGCTAATACTCTATGAGGAGTATTAGAAAGTTTAACTATTGTTCTCTTACAGGTTCACTACACAATTTCTATTGCTATTTCCGGCAGAAAGTATTAGTTGCGGGCGAATGTAAATAAAGTTATTTCCAAAGTGTTTGTCTGTGAAACAAATACTTTACTAAAAACAAATAGGCTAAATCAATGTAACGGTAACATTTGTCAGTGCAGTAAAGATGGGTCCCGAAACTGTTTATTAGTGGTTTTGTCCAATAGGTTCGTCCGTCCACAGTGGTCCGAAACTATCTACACTCTATTTTAATAGTGACAAAACTCAAACTGAAATTATTTGAATGACCTAAATTATAACAAACATTTCTAAATAATTTTTTTATACCCATCAATATAAAAATATTTAAAATTTAAATTGTGGCCATAATGTTTTGTTCTTGATTTACAGTGCAGTATTTATCACGCTAGACAGTATATATATAAATAATATAATTGCTTTGAAGAAGCTCAAACAATTCATTATGTACAAACCTATTAGTAATTTTAGTGGTAATAAAACTTCAATTTGTAGCTAAGTAGAAGCGGAAAAAATTATAGCTGACAAATTATATTGTTGTGCTAAAGATAATAAGAATTGTTCTCTTTCATCTGACTGCGTTGGCAGCAATTATCAAGTAGCCAAATGCCATAATCTCAATACACTTGATGCTTGTAAACGAACTGATTTGGCTGCAATCCAAGTCTGTGGTGGTTTGCAAAATAGTTTGTCATGTTTGTCTGTAGATACTTCAAGCAAAAATTATACAGAGTATTACCGCTCATATACACATATATTAACTAGTATTTATTAATACTGTATACCGATACGTATATACGGAATCATAAAAATTGATATTTATAATCACTACTAATGTTATTAATATAGGTTTATGTTGCATTATTCTTCGTTTGTTTCCGCTTTACTTGATTCGTCTTTGATCAAACTCTTCATCTGTCTCGTTCCCAATCATTCTTCTATATACATGTATAAATGTTGATCTCTACCAATTTCATTCTCATTTTCACTTCTACATGTATTTGTATTGTTGGATTTTACTATAATGATTCATTAAAGAGGGGTTTTCGCAACGGAGATGAGAGCTAGACTAAATTATTTACGATCAAAGGGTTTTTTTGGTGTTCTAAAGGTTTCTTGTGACGACTTGTACACAAATCGACCTTTTCTTTACGATGGAGTGCATTTGGGGGAATAGAATAGAATAGAATCACTCTTGTAACGAAAATCGAATCAATATGATAATAAAATCTTGTTATTAAACAACAATAATCAATATAATCGCAAAATAACAGTACTTATTGATACAGAAAAACTCAATACTAAAAGGCAATTCAACAGGGCTTATTAATACGGCCTGTCTAAGTAATAAAATTAATTCTACAGGACTTATTGATACGGCCTGTCTAAAATAACAATTCAAAGAAATCGACGGCTTATTTAGAGTGGAGGAGCATCCACTACTTGCAATTTCTCACAAGGTTTGAAGTTTGATCACAAAACAAAAGAAAATAATAGTGTATTTACAAGTAAGAAACTTGTTATTTTATTCGATCAAAGCATGTCTTCTCAGAGACCCCAAGTAATTATATATATATATCACTACGCTAATTCTTCGGTTAGTATTATATATTGATGGTTTCTCTTAGAACAGCTAAACAATAATTGTTCAATGTCTTTCAATTGTCCAGATAATTGTCGCCCTCTTGATAATCACTATCGTTTCGTGCATTAATATTGAAGAAAGATGGGATGTTCATGACACAAGAAAAGATAATGACGAAATATTTCTAAATTTGGCTTTCAATATGAATCATACAAGTGACTGATTATGGAAGGACTACGTATCATGTAGGAAGTTATGGAAAGATATTAATGTGGGAATTAAAAGATTTAATGTTACTACAGTAACATTATTATTAAAAATCAATTTTCATCATGCTCTTGTTCGTTTGGTATAGATTCTAATAATCATTCATTAGAACTATTCTCATAATAATTTTTATCATCATTATTATCATGAATGTGATATTTTTGAGTGGCATATGATAATTCGCGACGCATAATTGATTATTATAGTGAGGTGTGAGTTTTTGTGGTTGGAAGATAGATATGGGCACATTTGTTTTTTGTGTATATATGCGTGTAAGTTTGGCGTAATGAATTTTTTTAACATAGAATTGAAAACATGTCAACAAATGATATCAAAGCAAGCTTCAAACCTGCACCTAATTATCAACATCATCAAAATATTCCAAATGATAGCAAACATTGAATATTTAGTACTCAACAGTGCACGCATTCTAGTAATATAATAAACTTAACAATTTTTTAGGATGACAATTAAATTTATTACTAAAACTACATGTATCATTTTATAAATGAATTATTAATTTCGCTGATGATCCAAACGAGACAACTCAGTATCATGCATCTCTGCACTACAAGATACACTCATTGACAAATGTCACTGGGCACCATTAATTGCTCAAATACATACATATTAAAAATGTGTAAAATTTATATTATCTTAAAGCTTAGGCTTTGGCAAATATATATGTAAAGTTTTATATTTTTAGCATGCTTAGAAATCGAGTAATAGAGAAAACAAACATCGATTTGATTTATTTGCGAATTTTACTTGAAAATTGTAAAAATTCAATACTTAGGATTTTGAGAATATGTATACGATAGATATGGGTATTATGGTGGGGATTAAAAGTAGTGATCCAAAAAAGCTCAGTTACTTACAAAATTTATTGAACTAATACAGTCTTTAATTTACTTTAAATTAACAAAAAAGAACATACTATTTTATTTAAATGTTTGCTATTTAATAGTTTGTACAATACACTTAAAAATTCAATGTGTTTAGCATTATGGATATTGTGATGAATTGAGAGATATCTCACGATACAGTGATCAGAATTGAGCGATTTTTACATCATTTGATTCGTCTCATTAAAATGAATTAAATAACATAAAATCGCTCAATTCTGATCATTAGATAGTGATATATTCTTATCCAAATATTATGATAGAGAGAATATAACAAAGGTGGATATTATAGTTTATTGAGGATATCTCACGACCTAGTAATCAGAATTGAATTATTTTTACTCTTAATGAGATGAATTGAATAATATAAAAATTTCTCAATTCTGATTACTAGATTATGAGATATCTCAATCCATCACAATAACTATACTCTCCATAATACCCATATCTACCTTATAAAAAATCATATATCTAGCACATTTAGACATTTAGTCAATAATTATCAGATCGTTTTTAATCTATCGATCATTTTCTATTCGATTTCTAGACATTGCCAATACCTAGGATTTAAAATGATATAAAATTTATATCTGTTTATTATGTACATTATAAGTAATAAAAATGAGACAATAAAGTTATAACTTTTAAATTAAGTATTGGGTAATCTAAATGAATAAGAATTTTGGCAGTAATTAGATTCACGCTTAAAGAGCTTAATTCTTTGTTCTCTTCAATTCAAGAAGAAACCTAAAATTATTAAAAAATTAATACGACGAAATATAGCATTGATATTGCAATATTGTTATAAATTAAAATCATATTTGACAATAACTATAGCAAAAATTTATGTTTTTTTGTCTAGTTCAATGCATCATATCGACAAAAGTAAAACTACGTATTAATATTAACGTTATGATCAATCTTAAGTTTGAATGCATAATTTTTGTCTACGTTCAAATTATTCTGAACGATTAATTAATAATTATTAGTCCAAAGATTGAGAATACAAAACAAAATTTTTTTTAAAAAGTATAGTTGTACAACAATTACCATAATATTCTCTTTGAGAAAAAAAATAATATGATAGGATTCAAATCAACATTCTAATGGACTTACTACAAAAATTATTTGTTAATTATAAAATTATCATCGAGTGGTTTTGAGACATATTTGCTATATTTGTTTTATATAAATTGACTTATGATATACACTAGGTGGACAAAAGTCACCGGTCACTTATTTCGATGTTTATTGCACAATGAATTACGTAGATGGTGATTGGTCTAAAATTTTCTCTTGCATTATCATAAATAAAATTACATGTACATGTATATCAATATAGAAATATTACATCTAACCTCATGGGAAGACATTCATATGATTGGCTGATGTAAACCAATTGTCAGGATAACTTATTTATATATTTTAAAGTACTTTTGAGAACGCCACGTTTCACTAGTAAAAAATCACCGTAAAAACCATTTCTATACTTAGAAGGTAAAAAACTTTACTATTTACTACTATACTCCATATATGTACTATTATGCTGAAAACAGTCAACGAAAAAAGACAAGTAAGACGTTTAATGTAAGTTTAAACATAAAGAAAAGCTTTATATACATATCATTTACTTTATAATTTTTAAAGTTAAGCTCGTTGGGTAATGTGTATAAATACAAGTGGTGTTGGTTAATTATACTATAAGCCAAGGGTTGTAATGGTTGTAATGTCTAGTAAAGATAGTGATGACTAAAAAATAGAATAATATTTACTATTTAAAATATAAATAAATATAAATAAAGAGTAATGGTAATTTCTTTGATTGATTTGATTGGTTAATATTCATGCTTGGATCGACATAAATTAGCCAATCGCATGAATGTCTTTCTACGTATGTCATCTATCTGTAAAAAATCATATTGTTTCGCAATAGTGATTCTTAATCGGTTAAGTTTTCTTATACGGTTAAATGTTTTCAAAAATAGATTCAGATTTCTCTAAAGTCATAGAAGTTATATTAGATATTATCGTTATGGAATAGCATATGCAAAAGATGTAGATCTTATAAATGTAATACATTATCGTTATCGTTATTGTTGCATGTACATGTATTTATCATTTATTTCATCATTTATCACTTTTTAATCATTTATTTCATTATTTATCATTTCCAATTACCTTTTTATCATTCTTATTATGTTATATTATTGATTAAATAGTTACTATACTTGAAAATATATTTTTAAAATGTATAAACAGAGATGCTGTCTGAGCCTTAACTTGACATGTTGTAAATGAAAAATAAAATTCTCTCTTAACAAAAATCTTCTTCCAAATAATACTTGTTGTTTCCATTTTCAATTATATACATCAAAGCTTGTGTATAAGTAATTTTGTATCATATTATACCAAACAAAATGCTATTTTTAAATTTATAAGCTTTGTATCATATTGTGCTAAACAAAATGTTGTTATTGAATTTATTGATTTTGATTAAGTATTATAATTATTGTTATTTTGAATATTTGTTATTTTTGATTTTGATATTCTCATTTGTGAGAAGAACAAAGTGAAAGAGTCTTTGTTATTGTTATTGTTATTACTAATTATATTGCTTTAGCTCTGAAAAGTCTTATACAAGTACAGAGAATTAGCATTTCAAATTCTCTTTATTATTTATTCTCTTATTATATTTATATTACTTTCTCTTCTCTTTGTTTTTTACTTTTCTATAACTATTTTATATTATTATTATCTCTTTGAATTATTATAATTTTTATAAAAATTAGTATAACTTGCTTTCTTTTAATATTTTATTTATTATTTAATTCTCTTTTCAATCCAATTTTAAGTTTGTAAGCTAATTTAATAATTAGTAAACAAACTTGTAATATTATTTTAAAAATATTATACTTTGTATATTAAATATATTTTGTAATTTATATATTAAAGCAATTACTCTATATTCTTTATTAAAAAAAAGATATGAATATGTTTTTTGTTTATAATATATCATTCTTCTTGATAATAACAAGATTAATTACAAATTCTTATTAAAAAATATTAACAAAGATAAGTTTTTGTTATTATTATTATTTTATTAAAATTTATTTGATTTGATAATAATATTATTATAAATAAAAATATTTAATTATTTTTGATTTAAACTTTTTTTCAAAGTAATATATTATAAAAATAAACTAATTATATTCATTATAACTATTTCAAAAAATCAAGAAAATTTCAATATATTATTATAAGTTTATTTATTAATTGTTAAATTAGCTTACAAACTTGAATCTAGATTAAAAAAAATATTAAACTAATAAAAATATTAAAAAAAAAGATATTTAAGACCTATACCAATTTTTATAAAAATTATATTTACTTAAAAAGAGATAATAATATAAAAAAGTTATAAAAGAATAAAAATAAAAGAGAAAAGAGTATATAAAAATAAAAGAATAAATAATAAAGAAAGTTTGAAAGACTAATTCTCTGTACTTATATGAAGTTTTTTAGAGCTAAAATAATATAATTAATAATAATAATAACAAAAACTCTTTTATTTTGTTCTTTTCACATGTAAAAATAATTTATTAATAATCAAATGAAAATTAAAATACTTAAAATTCAATTTTAATAATTTTAATATAGCAAGTTGTTCAGTATAATATAATTTAAAGTTTAAAATTAATAATAATATTTTGCTTGATATAATATAATATAAAATTATTAGAATTTGTTAGATATAATATAATATAAGATTACTTATATATAAAATTTAAAGTATATAAAGAAAATATAAAAGATAAAAAGTGTTTAAAAAAGATTTTTATTAAGAAAGATTTTTATTTTTAGTTATAAAATATTGAATTAAAACTCAAATAGCATTTCTATTTATATATTTTTCAAAAATATAATTTTAAATTAAATAATTATATTGTTACCGTAGTAACATAAATTTCTTTAATTCGATAATCTTTCTTTGATTATGCGAAATTTCCTTTTTCTTAATTTTTATAATTTATCACCTGATTATCATTATTTTTAT
>CAJVPL010001315.1:0-14824 GCA_910591945.1 Ambispora gerdemannii | reverse complement strand
TTAAAATAATATTTAAATATAAAGGGACTATCGAAAGTTTTAATTCTGATATTCAGTATAATCTTGATTCCATTGATCTACAATACATATAGACATCAAATTAAAAAAAAATATGTTAAAGCTTCAGTTTATTGCTTCGACAACACTTAATGCATCCCTATACATGTATATGGTCATATTTTTATCCGACTATTCAGTAAAACGAATCTTTTTTGGTGTAAAGAATAGTACATGTATATCTTATAAATTAGTAATTAATCAGATTATGTACACTATTTACTGAATTTAGTCACTGAATAATGTATGACTCATAAAGAAATAAATATTCAATTAAAAAATGAATCAAATATAACTATAATGCGCACGCGCTTTATTTTTAACCCTGTCCATTCATCTTATCTTAAGGTCCTGAATGCTTCGTCTTTTTTTACGCAAATTTCTCAAGTAAAGCTTAAACGATTAAAGGATGACATTATTTCCTTCAGATACATGTAACAATTTTTTATTGATATCTCGCTTATTCATAATTAAAATAATACTAATAGGACTTTTATTGAAATTTCGCTTATTCATAATTAAAATAATATTAACAAGACTTTTGATGTATACATAATATATAGATAGCACATAAAAATCGATATTAACTGGTCTCGAAGCAATTGAATCGAGTGTTTATTAATATAGTGCATAAAAGGCGTAAACCAAGAAGTTGATGTAAAATGATATAATTATTTATATTAAATTAAGCAAGATCTTTCTATACAGAATTGTTGTAATATGTTGATAACGGAGTAGTCGACTATTCATATTCCTTCAAGCCCTAAAGAATCAGGTGATTGACGTATCTGTGCGCAAAACTCAACTTTTGCTCGTTAAGAAATTTCTTGCACTAAACTAGTATACGGAACGCGTTTATTTTATAAAATTAATGTAAAAAATCCAGCATGCGTGCACATATTCTTATTACAGTTGCATGTTCTTCAAAAAGAACTTAATTAGTATATGTTTTGAAATCGATAAAGGACCTAACTATAAAACAAACCTTTTATTATTAAAACTAGTTAGAAAAATGAATCGAAAATAGCTTCTTTCAGACATCGAATAGCACTAGATAATTATATTTGAGCTCTTTTCTACCCTTCAAGATATCGTGCGTAAAATTTATGTCCTATCATGTTAAAACGAATCTCTAAAACTTAGCGTTGGTATTTTTTATGGATATATCAGTATTTCGTGCGAATACATGTATTTATTTTTTAAACAGGTTTACTGTACTGTACTGTATATCAAAATGAAGGGTAATCATTATCGTTATTTGTTGTACTGTACTATTTAAGATAACCTATCAAACGCTAACCTCCTCCAAGACAAATACATGTACAATAAACGAAATCGTGCATGTTCATGTAATTTTCTTGTGTACAATGTACTCATATTAACGTTAATGTTGAAATCTTTATCGTTATATTGCACTCCGTTACATTACTGCAAGATAACAAACTCTCATCAAACAAAACAAACCAAAAATTTCAAATTAGGTAAAGTTCTCCACCAAACAAACGAATTAGGTAAGATGCACCGAAGATACCGGATTCCTTATCTACATTGTGATTTATCATATTTTAAATCAATTAATATTTACGTAATTATAACGATAGTTAAACGCGAATACAAAGATCGGTTCATTATATTTTTACTTTTCAAGAAATCAAGCAGCAAAAAATCATCAGAATTAAAATCGTGACTGTCTTCGCATATATATGTTGTAGTGATTAGAGCTAAATTATTTAGGACAAAGGCTAAACCAAGTTAAACTAACTTATGACTACGAGAATCTAGGGCTCCGACCAATTCGGTAAAAAACCGTCAGTAAACCGATCAGTTCGGTAATTATCGGCGGTTTACTGTAATGTTGATCAATGAATAATGCATCATTTTTTTAGTCTTTTTTATTCGTTTTATTCTTTTTTAATGATTTTTTTTCAAACATTGATTTTTCATATATTTAACTTGTAATGAATAAGATTGAAATTTTTGAAGAGAATTATGACAAAAATCACAGGAATATGAGGAAATGCAAGTAATATAATGACGAATAACAATAAACATCGTAGTTGGCACCATACTTTTGCAAAACTCTTATTTGAAAATTTACTGAATTTGCCAAAATTTGAACGTAAAATCGACCATGCTATTAAGTTTTAACACTAAATGCTAATAATTAGAAATACTTGTTAGGTTCTATTCTACTATATAAAACTTTACGTGTTGATTCACGAAATCACTAAATGCGTTGTAGCGATTTATTTGTATAATATTTCGTGAGCAACATGCAAATTTTATGAAACATTGTATATAGTGGAATAGAACCTAACAAATATTTTTAATTATTAGAATTTAGTGTTAAAACTTAATATCATGGTCGCTTTTACGTTCAAATTTCACGAATGATATCTTACATCAATATTCCAATTACCGAAATTACCGTTGGTAATTACTGAACCGTTACCGAATATCACATATTCGGTTAATTATCGATCGGTTCGGTAAATCTCGAAGCCCTACTAGAATCTATAAAAAATTAAAAAATTTATAATAAAATTTAATTTCTAATTCCATTTCTGTGATTTCTCTCAATTATCACCACAATACATGTACTTAGAGAAATAAAATTAGTCGAGCACTTATTCAAAAATGAAATGCAGATCTACCGTCTTTAATATTGTTCTTTATATTTAATATATGGTGCATTGGTCTAAAGATCTTGTGCATTATTGTAATGTCTGTGCAGTTGTGAACATACTGAAGATATTGAGATTACAGGATGAGTGTTGAAAATGTGAAAAGTATGTTTAGAATATGAAATAGGCATTGAGGATGGTGATGGGTCTTGAGAATACATACAATGTTTATTTGATGTAAAAACCCTTTCTGAAAATATTAAAAGGGAATAGACCAACTATATTATTTGATTCCTCAATTCACTTCCCAATGAAACAATGAATCGAATTATACTTAATTAAGAGTGTGTTTAAAGATTATAATAATATGACATGCGCTATGATTATAATAAATATCATGCATGATGAAAGAATACTTAAGTCATTATAATTTAAAAATAAGGATATCTGAAAACATTTAAAATAAGCATGATTCGAACACAAAGAAATAATATAATTTATTATATTATTTATCTTTATTGAAAAGTAATAAAAAACTTGTGTTGCATACAATTACTAAACTAATTCTAAAATCCATCTCCTTATTAATCCGTAACAAAATCTCTTTCAAATTGTACACTTGTTAAAATGTTTATGGTTCTCTCAATAAGCAGATTTATATTATTATAATCTACAATTTCATCTAAAATAAAATCTTTGTTACTAACATTAGCATCATCTTTGATTTTAGTGACATCTGTTTCTTCAATATTCTCATCTTTCATCTTCTCACCCAATGAATTTAGAGTTTTTTCAAAGTAATATTTCACATGATTTGATTTAAAAAAATTAAAATGATATTTAATTAAATGATATCAAATTAAATTAAATGACATCATTAATTAAATAATTTAAATAATTAGATGATCATTTGATTGGAGGATATCACTGCATAATAAAATTTATAATTGTATATTAACTATAAAAATTAAAATAATTTAGATTTATAGATTATTAAAAAAATTAATTATTAATTTACAATTTTATGGTTTCACAATTTGCTAATTTTATTATATATAATTATTAATAATTTGAAATAAAACATTCTTGAGACGAATTTTGCTACCACATATCATATATCCAAGTCCAAATACATGAACGTTTTACGCGATAATTCGTGAACCAATGCTCAATATATTTTGAAAATTGTAGTTATTTAGAAATTAAATAAAATAATTAGTAGTATTTGTCACATTAAAACATGGTGTTATGGCTGATTTCTTATTTAAATTCATGAATGACCTTAGAAGCTTATAGAATAATCATTTGCATCTGAAATCATACAAAATTTGACCATATAGAATTATATTTGGTGAACAAGGTTATTTATTAAGTCAATAGAGACTTTATTAGTAAAAAATGGACTTTTCATAGTCTAAAAATTTAATTTATTTCATTTTCATTTCGTTTTGTTATCAAAAACCAAACCATGCGAAGCACTAGTTAGAGATCTATAAAGGAGTACAATCTAAGATACAAACCAAAGTTCTTAGATGGGATGCCATCTAACATCTCGAGGAACATAATCCCGATATCCCATATGCCCGACAAATGAAATCCTGAAAATCTAACATCCCGAAACACCAATATCCTGAAAATCCAACATTCCGAAAAGTCACTATCCCGAAAACACAACATCCCGAAAAGCCAACTTCCTGAACATTCAACACGCCGAAAGGCCAACATCCCGAATACTAACATCCCGATGGTTCAAAATCCTAAAATACTAAAAAATTATAATTCAAAATTCCAACACATAAAAGCATGAAACTGCATATACTATTTATATTTATTGTCATAAAGTTTTACAAATAAAAAATAAATTGGCTCTCGAACTACCTCCAAATCTCAAAATAACACTAAATTTGATTTTAAGATTGAGGATTAGGTTAGGGTTGGAGTGGAGAACAAAATTATATATAAAATTTCCTGCCTGACATTTTTATTAGTGGACCAAGCTAAATTTGAGCATTAACTACTCGAAATTTCACAATTTTCATTTTCTTGTTTTGCCAGCTAATTGTTTATATATTCCTATTGGTTAGCAAACAAGAATACAAATTGTCAAATGCTGGATATGCTCCATTTTTCTTGATACATATAAGGGTATCTGATTATTAATAATTAACTACTACGTATGTACTTCTTATCAATTGATATATTGTAAAAATATTTTAATGACCATTGCATATTTCTTGTAATACTGATTAATCAATATTTAATGTGAAAAGAATAAGAATTTAATGACATGATTAGAACACATTGGTTAACAATAATGCACTCTTGTTCTAGTTTACATGCATATTCTTTCTCTAATACTAGTTCTATATACATACACTTGCATAATTATATGTACAAATATAAAGTTAATTAATATAATGGATCTATAAATTATGAAAACTGTTTGTAAAAATGAACAAAATTTGTAAAGTTGTACATTCTCAACAAGGAAATAATAAAATTAAAGTTTGTGATTATTTAATGATAAAAGAACGAAATCTAGAAAATACATTTTATTGATGTTGTAAAAGAAAGAAAATCAGAAAATTGTAAAGATCAAGCAACAACAAATTTTCTTAAAAATATATACTACTTTTAAAAGTTTGTTGGTCATAATTACATATTTCTTGAAGATGCAAAAGCAATTATCTATATCAAGTAGCAAGCTCAGAAAATATATAATCAACCTGTACAAATTATTCAAAATATTATTAGTACTTTAGGAGAAATTTATTCTTATTTACCATCAAATAATACTTTTTATTCAAAAATTAAATATATTAAAAGAGCAAAAATATTATTATAACTACAAATTAATATTCCAGCTTTACTTTATTTTATTTTTGATGATAATTTATTTTTAATAAAAGATTTTATAATTAATCAAGAAAGAATTTTTTTATTTATAACAAAAATTAATTATTTTATATTATTGATAGTATATTCAAAACAATTTTAACAGTTTTTCATTAATTATATATTATTTATGTATTTGTTAATAAAAAAAATAATTCTAGAATTTTTTCACTAGTATATATATTAATAATTAGCAAATTTAAAAAACTTTATAAATAATTACAGTCAAATTTCTCTATAATTACATTCATTTTTAGTCATATCTCTCTATAATTATTCTGTTTTGCTTTTCTATTTACATATAAACATAGTAAAAAAATCTCTCTATAATTATATTCTCTTTATAATCACCAAATTTTGCTTTTATAAAAGTGATAACTATAAAAAAATTTAATTATATTTCAAAATTTATTAATTATACTAAAAAATAATATTCAATTAAAGCTATCAAGAATTCTTACAGATTTGAACAAGTAGTAATCAATATATCACAAATTGCATTTTCTGGTATTAGTAATAAGAAATACTTTTTCTATTTAAAACAAAGTAATTGATAAAAAATATAAAATTATTAATTGATAATTTAATATAATAACAATAAATATTTTAGTCTTATATTATATCATTTATTTGCTTTGGTATTTTTACAGAAAATAAAATTTGCTTTCTTGAAATCTGAAATATCTTAAAAACAAACAAAATAATAGAAAAATTTGATAATAATTATAAAATAGCAATGCAATTCACATTTTATCTTTCTTTTTACTACAATTATGATATATTTACAACTTAATAAAACAAGAAATTAAAGCTTTATTCAGATCAAATTGAATTAAATTTGAGATTAATCAAACTATACTTTCAGGTTAGATTAGATTCAGATTAGATTTGAGCCAAACATCATAAAATAGTATTTAATTAATAATCTTATTTTTACTAAGATACTTGTATTTGATATCTAAGTAGAGTTATTCAAAATTTAATTGTGTATATATTCACAAATTTTCATTTAATTCTAATTAATATTAAGTAAGAAATAATAATTTTTAGGCTAACCCAAAATATTTTAGGTCAGATTTGATCCCAATTCGATCTGATCTGAAATATGCATTCCAGTTCAGATTATGAATTGAATTCAACTCAGTTGGAGCACTACTGGAAATTTTTCAAACACAAAATATTGTTGAAGTTTGGTATTATTATTGGGAAAATTTAATGAGTAAAGCATATGTAGGGGTTTATATCATTATTGAAGAATTTCAAAAAGAATAACAGAAAGTTAATTTTCAAATTGAAAATATTCTTTGTGGTAAAAAACATAAAAAGCAAAAAAAATAATCAATAAAGAAGAAAGAATTATGAATGTTGTTAAAGCTCAAAAAAATCACTCAGTAATGGATTTTCTTCGTGGAATTGCACATAATCTTTCTTTATAATTAATTAAATTTTATTTTCATTTTTATTACAGAAATTATATATCTTTTATGTGATATTTGATAATAAAAGAAAATATTTGTTATCACACTACATGTATAATGATCAATAATAATTAGCAATTTTTTAATATTTAATTAATGCGTTATTTTTGTATATATATGCATATATTGATATGCAATAAATTTTAAATGATTTTGAACCAAGATTTGAAGTGTCAGAATTTTGAATTTTCAGAATTTTGAACCGTCAGAATATTAGTATTCGGGATATTGAACATTTGGGATGTTGGAATTTCAGAATTTTGGACTTTTAGAATGTTAAACTTTGTGATATTGAACTTTCAGGATATTGAACTTTCGGGATGTTGAGCTTTCGGGCTTTTAGAATTTCGTTTGTCAGGTATATGGGATGTTGGGATTGTGGTTTTCAAGATGTTGTACTAGATCCCTTAAATAGCATAAATTTATTATTGAAAATTTTGGGATCCTATTCAGAAAACAGACCTACTGCTGAGAAACTTAAAGACTTTATTAACACATTCTTTACAAACCAATTTGCATTTTTAGTGCAACAGTTTTTTTTAAAACGTCAAGAAATTAGAAAGCATTTTAAGCTAGAAATCAAAAAAAAAAACTTGTTGAGATAAAGTCACAAAAAGCAAGCTTCCAAAAACAATAAAGCCTTACACTAGTCAACTCTTACATGCATATAGTTAATTTCAATTCCAAATGATACAGGCAAAATATAATTTATATTGAGGTCTCATATTGATTGAATTTATATAAAATTATATCAATGTTTAGGCTCTATATGTGCCAAACAAAAGAAAATACATTCTATTGATTAATCGCTTTTCTTTGCAAACTGATTGACTGAACTAGTTAGTTTGAATTGAGAATCTCATTGATATTAAAGAAATGGAGTTCTCCGCAATTATTATTTTCTTTTTCTTTTGAGTATCATATTTAAAAAAAATTATTATTAAAATGAGTTATCTTAGTCATATGTCATGGATTGTACCATTTATGTTCGAACATATCGATATGAACTGATAATCATGGATTCTTTAATTTCACGTGTTTTTAATTCAACTATAGTTTCTGGTGCGATAGTAAATCAACAAATTTTTGAATGGTAACAACGGTTTCTCGTAGTCTTATCAATTAAAATATCGATGGAATTATTGGAATGTGGTTATATAAATTAAATAAACAAGGAGCCATCACCTCCTTCTCTAACATGGTTATACCAAGAACGATTCAAGAGTCTTCTGTTCTTTTATTCAGAAAGTGAATGATACAGACACCGAGATTCAAGTGAATTTAGGCAGTATCGGTATAGACAATTCAAATTTACGGTGATCTTAATTAAAATAAAGTTGTTTGGTGGAGGGAAAAAATTTAGACGATGTTAAAGTTGCGAAAAACCTCTTGGATTAACATCAATGAGTGTCATAAGTAATACAATTATTTTTGCTCCTAACAATGATGCAAATCAGGTTAATGATTTAATTCCAGGTTCAAAACTCGATTCAAATGAAGGATGTTTCACTATCTCTTGTGATACTACTGTCATAGTTTTTGGGGGCAACAGCTAGTGCTCCAACCGGGTTGGTCCAATCCGTGACCCGACCCGGAACGCACATTTAGGGTCGGGTCGGATTGTGATCAAACCCGACCCGAAATAATTCGGGTCAGCCTAAAAATCGTTATTTTGGAATTAAACGAAATTTTGTGTCTTAGTAAAAATAAAAGTTATTAACGAAAAACTAATTTACGATTTTTGAATCAAACCCGACCCGACCCGAAATTATCGGTTCGGTTGACCTCAAATCCGATCCGATCCGACCGAACAGAGCTTTAGCATCAGCTAGGATATTTTTCTAAAGACTTTTCATTTGCATTTGATGATGGTACTTGTATTTCTATAATTTTCCTGGAAGTTTAGATGGTTAGTTGGCGATACATTTTAAAAATTTCGATAACTAAAAAGTGAATTTTATTAGTTGAATTTATAAGAAAATTGAAAAGTATTAATTTTTCGAGGTATATGTAGCTGTGCTAAATTTGTGGTCTACCTATTGATGAACTTCAATATAATCTTGTTTCAGCATAATCAAAATAAATCAAAATTTTGATTTAAAACTATTATTGTTATTCGATGTGAGAATATTTATTCTGTCTAGTTATTTCAACTTGATAAAAATATTTGATTTATTTGCCAAATACTTGAGCATGTCCTAATCCTTGAAATTGTAAATTTTTTATTTGTGAAATTCAAATTGTTATTTATATTTTAGTTTAATATAATTGGGCTCGTTTTGACGATTATGTGATGATGTGATTTAGTGAAATCGCGAGCAACTTTTGCTATTCCGATCATTAAATTAAGATCCCGCTCAATTTAGCGATGTTTATTAGTATTCTCTCGATTTTGCAGTTTAACGATATCTTGCAATTTGATTACCGATTCTTTTAAGAAAGCAATTGCAATGATAAAGTCATTGTTAAATAAAGAATTCTGATTTTTGATCATTTTCGTTGTATATGAGAAACTTGAACACTGATTGCATGTTTCACTATAGACGATAATGAAGATGCGTAAAACATGAGATGAAAAAGTATCAATCATTTTTTAAATGGCTATTTGCTAGCGCTAGCACTAGAGCTTGTTTGTACAGGAAGGTGATCAGAGGATAACACAAATCAAATCAAAAAATCTTAATATTAATTTAGAATTTGATTTTTGTTGATTATATTTTTTTATATAAATAAATTCAAATTTTCAAATAACAACGATAATAACATTAACGCTAACAACAACACTGAATCACTAGTACATGTATTCCATTTTAACGATGATTGTTAATTCGACATATTATTTTATTAGTTTTTCTTCATTCGTTGTTTTAAGACTGTCATTGGTGTTCTAATACCACTATACATGCATTTAAAGACAAGAGAGCTTGAGAAATGGATTTCTATTTGTTTGATGAAATATAAATTAAAACAGTACCAGCACACTTAATTTGTTTTGTAATTTGAAAATTTACAATTAGACGTACATGAGATATTATCTAATGCAAATTTTTGATACATGTAGAACGCTTTCGAATCCAACACGTATGTGCATGTACATGTACTTACGTATACTTATATTTTGCATTGCATACTCCAAATTGGAATCCTTTGCGAGAATAGCGATACAGTACATGTTAGAATGAGCGGAGCGGAGTGAATTGGGTTCATAATATAGTGGAGCAAGCGGTCAATCAAATTGAAATCGCTCTTGGTTTATTGTCTCGGGTTTTGCTCCAATATTACTCCAGATACTCCGGAGTATTTATAAAAGTCACATTTAATTAATTTTATTGGATAAAAGCTATATATAAAATGGTTTTATTAATTTATAATTTTGATAAAAATAAAGTTAAGAAACAATAATCATGAGTTCATTTACCCACATCACTTGGTCCTACAATTGTTGACTTTTTCTTTTGTCATAACGAAACTAACACTAACAATATCCAAATAATATATTTTCAAATCTGTTTCATTACCTTGATTTCGAGTCAGGGATATTCTAATCCCGGAACTATTTCATTGACTATTTTTAAAATAGATCATCATTGTAGCTCCGGGTCACTCCATGTGGAGCATGAGTGTTACATGAAGTACATGTACGTAGTTTAGGTTTATATAATTATGGCTCCGGCAGTGATGGCAAAATTAGGTCATTTGATATTTGATAAGTGACTTTTTGTCAATGATCACTAAATTTTAATATTAAATCAGGTCATTAGTTGATCACTTGAGGTTATTTTGAGGTCATTTTGAGATCACTGTCCAACACTGGGCTCCGGAGTCTAAGCTTTCTGACCGTAATTATTGCAACAAATTACACCATATATGTTGCATCATTGCAACAATTACAACATAAAAGTTGCAACATTTACAATTTTGTAAAAACAATTACGGGCGGCAAGCTTAGTGACTCCGGAGCGGAGTGAAATTTAGAAATTACATAGTAATCAGGAGTATGTTGCTCCATTAACAACCCTAGTACATGTACAAAACTCCGAGTGATAAAATCTAGAATTCCGAATTAGAATATTTTGTGAGAACACGTTTTATCGATTAAACTCCGAGTACATGTAATAAAATCTATCGCTATTAATTTAGAGCGTTTTTTTTTCACATCAACGTTTAGAAAATACAAAAAAAATGGATTTGTCTTTCTTCGAAAAGACCCCTAATACAGAATCTATATCGACAATCTTCGCAATTGGTAATTCAATCAATAACACTAACCATACGGTTACTGATAATAATAATAAAGAACCTTTATTAATAAAAACAATTAATGCTACCCATTATCACGAAGAGCCTCAAATATCGCGTCAGCATATCTCCAAAAAACTTTGAGCTTAACCAGTTCAGTTTATGTTTTTAACTAAGTGCAACTCACTTAGTTACCATACAACAAGTGAATTAGCTTTAAATTCTATCAGAATCCCTCCTTATGAATAAAAAAATTAGAAAATACTCCATAATATTACGTATTTTTGACTCGAAAAATTCTGATTATTGAGTTGATAGCTCTTTAAGCTTAAGGATTTTATAAGTTTATATTAGTTTGGAAATTTTTGCCGTATATTTGCTAATGATCACTACCATAAAGCGCTGGACCCCGGATACTTTAACAGTATACATTAAATGATACGATGAAACATAAGAATGCAAGAAATCGTCAACTATATTTGAATAAATATGTCAGAATCCCCCCTTTTTTGCGCTTCAGCAAAAATTAGTAACCATCAATACATGATTTGGTATTGATATACAACCGAAAAACTGGTCGGTGGCGCAGCAAATGGTGACCTGCACTGTAGTTAAACTAATTTTTTGACTAGAAGAACCAGACTATACCTTTTTAACATCCCTATCATATAATTACACACTTGATCACACAAAAAAGTGCGACTTTGAAAGTTTGTAATTATATGGATGTACAAGTTTTCTATGCGTTAGGAATACTAACGACTCTCATTGATGATTTTTAACTTGAAGTCGATAGTCATTCCAAGTCGATTTTTTGTAGAGTCGGTCGACTAGAGTTAATCATAAAATTGTTCATTGTTTCTTTACGTATGATTATAATATTGCTTATTGTTATTGTTTCTTTGTGATAACTATTAATCACTTGTCATTATTGTTTTTTATTGTAATTATTAAATTGCTAAAAATTATATCATTATGTAATTTATCAAAAAAATTTTGGTTTTATGATTTCGAAGATAATAGCAATTTAGAAGAATATATGGTGAATAACATCTAAAGTCATCAAACATTTGTATTTTATAAAATGGATAAACTTCTTTACTAAGAAGTAAATACCAAATTTAATCCGTAATATGCTCAGAAAGGCCTATTCTATCATATTCACTTCTTAGTAAAGAAGTTTATCCATTTTATAAAATACAAACGTTTGATGACTTTAGACTTTATGCACCATATCATTAGAAATCTAGTACATAACATGTAATTGATTGGCTGAAGGCAGTGGATCAGAATTTTGGCCAGTATTATGAAAAAAATGTATAATTTTAAATCTATATATACTACCAAAAAAATAAACAGACCCCATTGTTTTTACGGTTTAGTTTGCCAATTGTCATTCGTTAGACCATCATTCTCACGTGATTCGTCATTCACCTCTTACATTTCCAAAGTAAGATGACGAAAGGTCCGAAAAATTCTACGGTATTGTTAAAGGTTAATTTAAAGGTTAGGATTAGGATTAGGGATAGAGCTGGGGCCAAGATTATATGTAAAATTGTCTTCTCAACATTTTTTTAGTCGACCAAGCTAGATTTAGGCAACTGTTTTTCGTATTTTTTACATTCTGGGCTGATCAAAAATTTACGCATTTTATTGGTTTGTGCCACCAGCAGCACGTGAAAGACACTTTTTTTGCCGTGGCTAGGGTACTGTTTGTTATTTCACGATTTTTTTTACGTATCATGATAAAAATAGATCAATATATCATAATATCGTCACAATTACACTTATATCATCATTAGATTTTTTTAATAAATTGGTCTCAATTAAACATACCTCTTTTACTAAAAAACATCTATATCTCCTATTTCTTCTTAACAATAAGTAAGAAACAGAACGTAATGTCAAAACAAGACGCATACGAAGAAGAAGGCGTAGTGAAAGACGAAAACTATATCATCAATGAAGAACATGGGTCTGATGAGTATGATCCCGTGAAGTTAGGTGACCTTGAAAGTACGCAAATTAACGTAGAAAATGAATCATGATAACGAGTAAAACGGATAATAAGCACACACTTAAATATTGAATATCATAGAACCTGTTGATCCCAACGAAATTCAACCTTTGGATCACAATTTACGCGAGTCGACGAAAATAGTCCGTGAAACACCAGGATTATTTGCCGAAGACGAAAGTGGCTTCGATCAAGAGGGTAGACCATTACCTGTTGCTGATGATGAAAAAGAGAAAGATACTTCAAGACAATTGTAATTATAATTCTTTTTTTCGTATTCAGTTATTTTCTCATCCTATTAGACACGACGCATTATTCTGATTCGATCGTCGGAATTTTTTCCTAATCATTAACCTAGGTCTTCTCTCGTTGCTGCTTCTCATCGAGTAGGTCGTGATGAAGCATCTAAACGTGCTAGTGCTGAAAAAGCTTCGGAATTGCACGAGAAAGTCACCGGACAGCCGTTGGAAATCAATGGTCAGTCGTCGTTTTTGTTTTTACTTTGTCAATGTATAACTTCTGCAAATAAATTTATCGATTTATAGCAAAAGGTGAAGTCGAAACTGATACTCCTGTTAGTCAAGGATGATTGGGCATGTAAATGCTATTTTAAGGAGTAATTTCTATTTCTATATCTCTATATTCCAATAGTTAATAGTTTATTAAAAATAAGTTAGTTTTTATTGCAATAACAAAGATGTAGTCACAAAGCTTATTTAGTATTATCAATCAATTATATTAAATATTAGCAATTATATTAAAGACGAGCAATTCACCAGTTTAATTGAACTCCTAAGAACTTCCGGAACGGGCTCGTAATCTTTAGAATCATGAGCTCGCTCCAGAATTCCGTATGAATGTATCAGATGCCATTTTTTGGAGGCTAATTCTCACTTTTCTTACGAGAATGAAATTAATTAAAAAATAATTTGTCTTTAATGGAGAAAGGATTGTTGCCTTCGCCTAAAAAAGCACATGATCTGTCATGCAAACCACACGAAGGAGGCTACATCGTTATCAATGAATTACCAGCTACGGATTGTGCAAACTAACACTATCGCTATATCGATATTGATATGAACGTAGGGTTATTAACCGATCAGATTCAAGCGTAGAATACAGTACAATTCAATCTATCAATAATGAGTGTTCCTGTTGTAGTTTTTGCGGTGTCTTTAGTATTAATGTTGTTGGTTTCTATTATGGTGGTGTTATTTCTGGAGTTTCCCGTTTAAGTTGCCGTTTTTGTTATTGACATTCACGTTGTCATTATCACTGACATTAAAATCCCATAATTTACAGTAGCAACCATAAGTATCCGAACGTCCGGCTTGGCCCAAAATTATACTATAACGATCATCCAAATTTTCTGGACGTTAAATGTACATTTATTGATTGGCAGAGCTTCTATATCGGATATCCAATAATCTAATTCTTGATATTGCTACGGTTACTTTAAATGAAGGGTTTCTTCACTATTAGTAAAAGAGTCATATGAGTTGGGAGAGAGGAAT
>CAJVPL010001314.1:0-14832 GCA_910591945.1 Ambispora gerdemannii | reverse complement strand
TAAATCTTTTGATTTATTTTATTCTTTTCTTTATATTTTTATCTCTTTTTCAAATTACTTTTGTAATTTAGATCTTTGAACATACAATATCTGTAGATATTGATATAGGTTTTAGAAATCTTTGCTAATATTTATAATTCAATTTCTTTACTTAAGTTTAATCGCTCCTCTCCCAACATCATATGTTTATAGTGATTTTTAGTAAAACCCACTATTCAGAATTACTGTAACTATATAATTATAACAAAATTAGCAAAATGATTTGAACTAAACTAGTAATTGAATTCTAACTAAATTAGCAATTTAATTATAGCAAAAACAGTAATATAATACTAGCAAAGTAAGCAATTAGATCTTAATAAAAGTAGTAATAATATCATAGCAAAAGTAATTTTTGTAGAATTATCAAATGTTATAAAAGCAATATAACTTAGCTAGTAATTAAAAATAAGTTTAATCACTTCAAAAAAAGTCTAACTACTTAAATATAAGTTCGATAGTTTTATCACTTCAATAAATCTTTTGTTAGATAACTTATTAAAATTATATTTAATATTAATTTTGATCTTGAAAGATAAATCACTATTAAATGATCAATTGTTATATTTAACTTAAAAGATAGTTACTTGAAAAACTTATTATTTTGAATTATTATCTTTAAATTATAAAGAAACTTAGTAAAGTTTATTCTAGCTCATTATAACAAGAATACATATTATTTATCTTTAGTAATAATTTTTAGTCTCTCACACTATAAAAACTTAGTCTTTTCTACCTTTAATTAGTAGAAACACATGAATAACATGTTAAGAACTTAAAGTCTATAAAAATAGTAACAATATTTAAATTTATCCATAAAAATATATAAGAATTATAGAAGAGTAAAAATCAAAAAAGAAGAGAAAAAAATATAAAATAATAAAAAAATAAATAATAAAGAAGATTTAAGATATTAATTTTTTATACTTGTATAAAACTTTTTAAAGCTAAAGTAATATAATTAATAATAATAAAATAACAAAAATTCTTTACTTTGTTCTTCTTATGAGTAAAATAATAAAAATTCAAAATACTTAATCAAATTCAATAATAATATTTATTAAATATAATATTATAGTAGTAACAATAACTTCATAAATTTAAAGAAAATTTTGAATTCTAAAAATAATTGAAAATATTTAAAATCTCTAAAAATAGTAAACTCTAATAAAAGTAATTTATTAAATATTTATTTTATTATTATTTTTTATTATTTTTCATTGTTTTTTATTACTTTTCATTATTAATTATTATCATTTTTCATTATTTTTTAGCACTTTTCATCATTTTTCATCATTTTTATCAATTTGATTATTCACTATTATTATTATTTATTATTTTTATTATTTTTCATTAATTTTTTATCATTTCTTATCATTTTTCTTTAGTTTAATCATTTTTTATTATTTTTTATTACTCTTTATTATTTTATTATTGATTAAATAGTTATTATTATTTGAAATTGTATTTTCAAAAATATATAAATAGAGGTGTTGTCTGAGTCTTAACTTGATATATTGTAACTGAAAATAAAAATCTCTCTTAACAAAAATCTTCTTCTAAATACTTCCTGCCTTTTATATTTTCTTTATATACTTCAAATCTTGTATATAAATAATCTTATGTCATATTATATCTAACAAATAATTAATAATTTTATATCATATTGCACTAAGCAAATCATTATTATTAACTTTGAGTTTTAGATCATATTGTACTAAACAAATTATTATTATTAGATTATTAAGTTTTATATTATATTATATTAAACAAATCATTATATTAAAATTATTAAATTGAATTATAAGTATTTTACTTTTTGTTATTAATTATTAATAAATATTTCTCATTTATAAGAAAAACAAAATGAAAGAGTCTTTATTATTGTTATTACTAATTATATTATCTTAGCTCTGGAAAGCTTTATACAAGTACAGAGAATTACTCTATTTAAATTCTCTTTATTATTCTTTATATTCTCTCTTCTTTTTGATCTTTACTCTTCCACAACTCTTCTATATTATTTTTTAAGTAAACACAATTTTTGTAAAAATTGGCATAGATCTTAGATATTTCTTTCTTTTTATCTTTTAATATTTTTATTAGTTTATCACTCTCTTCCAATTCAAATTCAAGTTTGTAAGCTAATTTAATGATTAGTAAACAAACTTGTAACAATAATATAATTCAAAGTTAATAATTCAATAATAGCATTTTGTTTAGCACAATATAATTCAAAACCAGTCATTCAATAACAGTATTTTGTTTGGTATAATATGATTTAAAATCACTTGTATACAAGTTTTAATGTATATAATTGAGAGTGAAAGAGGCAAATATTATTTAAAAGAAGATTTTTGTTAAAAGAGAATTTGATTTTTTATTTGCAACAACATGTCAAGTTAAGACTCAGATGATATCTCTATGTATATATTTTTTGAAAATATAAATTTCAAATATAATAACTATATAAAATTAAAAATAACTATTTGAAAATAAATGTAAAAAACTATAAAATAAAATAAAAGGTAAAATGTAAAATGTAAAATAAAATCTAAAATAAAAGATAAAAAGATAAAATAAAAGGTAAAGAGTAAAATAAAAGTTGAAATAAAAGGTAAAAAATGAAATGTTATTGAGCTATTTTTGCTATTATTTCTTCTTTTGTACTATCTTTGAACAGTTTTTGTTTTCAACTATTTTTGTAAAGTTTCGGAAATTAAGGGAATTTATGTTATTACATGTACTATAACAATATATTATATGTACATTTATTGCATTATTTTTCGAATTACTAACTGATCCAGCCGACTTCATTACGAAATTTATATTTATGGAGTTCTTATATTAGTTCAAACAGATATAGCTTTGAAGAATTATACATCATGTTGGATATTTATAAAGGAGTACGACCTAAAATGGTGCAAGTTATTGAAAAATATTGGGATCCTATTCCGGAAAAAGGTCCAAACTGTTTGGAAACTTGAAGACTTTTTCGATTCTATTTATTGAATACTTTGCATTTTCAGTATTACAGCTCTTTACAAAATTCTAAAAAATAAGAGGAATTTTTTATAGGGAAAGGACTTGATAGGATTCTCATGAATAATAGAAAAATCGCAGTATCAGTAAAAAGATAACCAAAAATATAAAAAGGATGATATTGAATCAAAAACTAAACCCACCCGGAAGATATCAAAGTTTCATTGCATACAATGATAAAAATAAACATGACCAATAATAAATAAAGACTATAAATGTCAGCTAATGTTATTAAAGAAAATGAATCAAGTTTTAATTTAATACAACATATCATTACAAAAAGGGGCATGAACATTGAGATCTCGAATCATTTTAGTAAGACTCGCTGCCCCTGAAACTTCAACTATTCTACTGATAGTAATTTGTGAATAGTACACAGTAAGCTCACTTTAACGAACTGATGCATTCTTAAAACACTCAATTAACGAAGTGCCAAGTAATTTTCTGTATAACGGATAACGAAGTTTATTCTCCGGAACAGTGCACTTCGTTAAACCGCGTAGTAATCTTCTATCAGACGAGACAATAAAATACATGTATATGTATGCGTATTTCATTGAAATTTTTGATAAAAAATAACTTTGCATCAAAGACTGCTATTACACAAACGCCATTGTTCTGTTTATATATTTTTTTATCGAGAGTGGAATTCGCGTGGCAGGGGTTATATGCTACTAGGTTACTTTGGTAGAAAGGGCAAAATTAGGACAATGTCTATAGGAAAAAGTTCTTTTAAAGAAAAGGAAGGGGTCGAGGCAATCTTTTATTATTATCGTTAATGTTACATCAACGACTACTAATACCATATATTTTTATCGCGTGGAACTCGCGTGGTAAGGGCTAACGACTATTAAATTGCTTTGTGTAAAGGGTAAAAGTAGGACAATCTATAAGGAAGGGTCGAGGCAATAAATTACACTGTGAATCACGAAACTAACTTTTTTATGATGACTGCTATTGTGCAAACATCATCGTTCTATTCATACATGTATTTTTTATCGCGTGGCGAGGATTATGATTATTAGATTGTTTGGTGTGAAGGATAAAAGTAGGACAATGCCTAAAAGGAAAAAATCCTTTTGAAGAGAAAGAAAGGGGTTGAGACCATTTTATTATTATTATCATTAATTGATTTCACCTAAATATTCTTATGGAGAATATCTCTAGAATTTAATGTTACAAACGCCATTGCTCCATTTATACATGTGTTTTTTATCGCGTGGAACTCGCGTGGCAGGGGCTATGGTGTTTGCAACGACTATTAAATTGCTTTGATGTAAAGGGTAAAAATAAGACAATACCTATAAGGAAAAAATTCTTTTGATATTAATTGTATGTTTAGTGAAAAATCTACACGAAATATTCTTATACGTGTACATGTAATAAACAGCAAATACGTAAATTCAATTTTTTCGAACTACGTACATGTAATTTTATGGAAATGATCCCTCTTTTGTGCTACATCGAACTCCTTAAATTCAAAATACGTTTATCATTTGCTAGAATGTGTGTACATAATTATACGTACGTACTGTATTATCGTTATGCGATGACGATAAATGTATTTTAGCATTTAATTTGATGCTAATACCGATACGTATAACGATAACGATAATGATAAATGATGCAAAACTTTGAGAAATCAGACTATCTACAGTACATAATACTGCTATTATCAAATTAAATACACATAGTCAATCCCGTTAAACCGAAGTGGTCAAAGTTATCAGGTTTATTCAGAATTTGATTTCAGGTTTAATATAACTGTTCTGAACAAACTTCAATTTATCGAGGCGAGTTAACTATGACTGTTCCTGGAACCAAATTCAATTTATGCAGGTTCTAATTAGTGCTTCGGTTTAACGGGGGTTGACTGTATATCTTTTTATAACGATAATAGTTCTTAATTCTTTTTTTCTTGACAAACTTGTTTTTATTATCATCAAACTGCCGAATTAACTTGATATCACACAGTTTAAAATGCATATTTACTTTTATCTCACCACTTATATAGTCACACCCTCTACAATCACATCTTTGCCATATACCGCATACAGTGTCTCCGAAATCTGCTAATATTTGTGTACTTTTACACGATTTTAAGCTTGAAAATGAGGGGGAGCTTATTTTCGGGGTCACATACCACCTAACAAATGGCGTCCAAGAAATTTGAGTTAGCGTATTTTCGGAGATACACGGTAGATGCTTCTTTGCATAATGATAACTTTATTGATTGTTCACTAAATTGGGGTAACTTGATTTGCAATCCAGGCACTTTCTAATTTTTTATGAAACTGATAATAAATCATTTACTTAAATTCTTTTTATATTAGAAAACGAAAAATAATTATAAAAGAATATGTATTAATATAAATAACAATTAACTTGGTTATAAAAGCACCTTGAATTCGCAAAATAAAACAGAAAAGCTTAAAAGCAAAAAACATCTTATACTTTATAATAAAAATGAACTCGAATACAAATCAAGAGATGTTTCCCTTTACTGATGATAATTATAACCTTCTACGCTATTCTTATTCAGTCGATGAGGACGCCGCTCGCCTTGATGAATTGCACCAAACGGAACAGCAACATGATGAATCTGCTAACATTTGGTCCAATTTCATTGAAGGACCCGATCTTCCTATATTGAATGAAAACTTTTTGTTTGATTTAGACCGCAGCTTTGATTCTGAGATTCCAATAATAGAAGTTGAGTTCATACCTTTTTCTGATTTACAACCTAATCATTCGACCATTGATAATGAAGTGCCACAGGTTGAGGATATTCCTGCAAATCAACAAGACGAGGATTCTTCAAGCACACCACCTGAATCATAAATACGCTTTATTGCAAACATTATACCAAGCCATATTTTTTAGAATTCTCTAATTTAAGGTTTATTTTCTGTTCATCGTTAAGTTATCCAATTGCTTCGTTCCGTTTCTATCACTTATCTACATAGTCTTTCGGTTTTAATTTAATTCGTATTTTTATGCATAGAAATATTAATTACTCGAAATTCTGATTTTTCTTTTAACTTTCCGTCCTTCATGCAGAAATAAAGTAAAATATGATATAACGATAACATCACATAATATTTATATACCGAGATTTAATATTCTCAAATTGATTATTCTCGAATATTGTCATTAGTTGAGTTAATCAAACTTATCGCTATCGCTATTATTTGTTGTCATGCTAATATCTTTCAATACATCTACGTATCGAAGTAATACAAGAATTACTTTTTCATGTATATCGCCGATGTATGACTATAATGATAACGATAATTTTTTATTAAAGTATTGATCGTACGAATGTTTTGATTTTATAATGGCTATTTAATTTGTCCGGAGCGAAGCGAAGGACAATCTATTTCTACTACGTACATGTACTTATTTGATCGATATAATCACGTGCGAACTCTGTCCGTCGGCTTGCATGCTCCTGATTGGTTGAACATAAAAAATCTAGATATTTTATTCTAATAATTATATTTAATTTTTTAAATTACATGTATTAGCTCTGGACATATAAATGGTATCCATTCCTAGTATAATTATTTCTCCTGCAGGATTACACTCAACGCATCAGAATCGAAGGAAGCACAACGGATATTTCAATTTACTGTCCATGTTTTACCCCTTAAAGACTCTTATATTTAAACACAAATATTATTTCCGAATTAAGGGGAGTGCCACAAAAATTAGGTGAGTTGAGAAGTTCCACCGTCCACATTTAAGATGTTATTAATTAGCAATCTTTACGATTTTTAGTTGCATTGTATTTGCGCAGGTATTATTTTGAGGAAAACTTATTATGATACATTCGACATCACTCAGGTAAGGTTTAAGAATGGTGCAAAAAGAAAAGTTGCATCCTGAAGAATATACAACGATAAGAACATATTTGTGAATAAAAAAATATATAAATTATTATAATGCAATTAATGCTCCCTAAATAATTTTCAGGCAAAACAAAACCTTTATTATAAAGAGAGCCAGCTGTATAATATTTCTCCTAACTCGATGATATTCCGACTAGAATATTAAATCACAAATGAGATGATAGTAATAGTGGCAAAATCTGCACATACCATCTGCACATATCATCAATCATTATAGCCTTTTATGGTCGCAATTATTATTGACTATTCACTCAGAGGGCTTTAGCAAGTTTATAATGCATCTTAAAAGAGATATGAACAACTTACAGTTTAGATCTAATTACTGCAGCTTCACGCTTGTACATGTCAATGTTTAACGTTATTTTTTTATCAAAAGATTGCTCACGATGATGATTCACTCCTACACGTATGCACCGCTCACTTTCAGGTATCCAATATTCAGTTTCCAAAGGTCAATATAATTTTCTCTTGGAAGAGCAAGGACGTAAGAAGTGTAATCTTCTTTGTACAAAGATATTCCTATTTTTGATTGCCCGAAAGCGATTAGATTTCGTTATAGCAACGACTAAATATAACGATGACAATCCACGAACACTTCTAATAAAAATAAAAATTCCCTCATTATAACGAAATTTTCGATATAACGATGTTTTTACTAATTATCTCCACCATATCGTTATATCGAGGTTTGACTGTATATTATAAAATTCAAACAATTCAAAAAATCGTTTTAATTAAATAAAACAGCCATAGTATAAAGAATTAAGTACCGCCACCAATATCGAATCCGGTAAAATAAAATGTAGACTTTCGTGTTGATTTACTTGGTAGAATCTTCAACAAAGATTCCTTAACGTTAAACATGCTAAACACATTTGTTGACTGCCACACCTTTAACATAGTGGAGTCAACAATTTATGTGTTTTAACCCATGATGTCTAGCTTAAAAGTTTACTTGTACTATAAAATTTCCATGACTTAGTATGAAGACAACACAAATCAGTCGTTTAAGCATAAATATTTAATGATAAAAAATAAATTACCCAAATAATCCGACTTATTTGACTTCGAGTAATATTCTAACATATTCTAATTTTGAGATAATCTAAAAAAATCAATAAATTGTGTTTTCAAATTGCAAATTGATAATTTAGTTGTACGTAATTTTCAAAATTTAGAAGTTGAACGTTCGCGTATTTATCTATGGACGTAGTTATTTTTAAATTTTGTACAAATTTGATAAAAATTATTTTTTTTGGTCATGAGAGAAAATAATATATATTTTAATAATAACATAACAAACACATTCTCAGAAATCATTAAATTCTAAAAACTCAATGTAAGTAACGAGGAAAATATCGCAGACATTTCTTCTCTAAACAATATTATTTTTTATCTTCAATATTTTTTTAAAAAATAAATAAGATCATCTATCTAAAAGCAAGAAAATTGCTTCTAAATTACCAGAACTATAGGTTTTATGAAAATTCTAGCTTAATTCATTTATGGTGCACACCATCTAAAGTCATCAAACATTTATTTTTTATAAAATGTATAAATTTCTCAACTAAGAAAATTAATCCATAAATATAATAGAATCAGGCTTATTCTACCATATTTACGAATTAATTTTGAATTTTCTTCTTAGTTGAGAAATTTATACATTTTATAAAAAAATAAATGTTTGATAACTTTAGATGGTGTGCACCATAGTACATAGTGTCGGGTCATGTGATTCAGACGTGACAACGATCTTTGCAATGATTGTAAGAGCTATAAGAGTAGTTCTAAATGCGATATTATCTTTGAAAAATGCTTTTTTAGTACTGTTTGACATATATTGAATTTATAGTTACAATACAGCAATTTTCATAATTATAGTACTCTTACTTTTATAAATTCAAAAACAAAATTTGGTATTATACAGTACTAAATACATTTAATAATAGTACTTTTTTTATAATTCTTCAATTAATTCGTGAATTGATATTATGAATTGATGATACTGAAGGAAAACAATTCATTCAGAGATATTACTCTTTAGGGTGCTTAATATCAGCGTCACTTGTCATCACTGCTCTAAAGTGCATTACAATGTTATAAAATAACTAAAAACTTAGCGTATTACATGTACATGGAACAAACATTAGGAATATCATCTTAAGGCTGATTGCAATTTACAATGAAGAGTTTTGTGCATCATGATCTTACGATCAGCTAATTTAAATAAAACTAATTACAAAAATTTATGGAGTTCTTATATTAATACAAAAGTGCTAAATGAAAAGCCATACACTCTAGCTATAGATATTTATGATACTAAATGTATTGTATAAATAATGTTAGGGGAGTGACTAAAGATGATGCGGCAACTGTTGCAATGTGATGACAAATAAAGTATCACCTAGTTGCAACGTGTTGCAACAGGTAACAAATAAGTGTCTCGTACTTGCTGCGCCATCTCTAGGAGTGATATATATTATGTAATATTGAGTTATTATAGAGGTAACCCCCTCTTCCAGGTGAGATTTTTATTATATTTAATTGGCTAATTATTTTTGATCACGTGAAAGATAAAATTTTTGAGACCTCCTCTTCCCCCTGAGAATTACATTATATATATCACTCCCCTTACCGAATGATACAAATTTATTATTGAAAATATTGGAATCCTATTCCAGAGAACTTGAAGATTTTTCAATTCTATTCGCCATCCAGGCAACAATAAACTAAATACTTTGCATTTTCAGTATTACAACTCTTTACAAATCTTAAAAAACAGCAGTAATTTTTTACGAGGAGACTAGAAGAGTAGAAATGTAAAGGATTTGATGAAGAAATGGAAAGTATTCCTACAAACACGAACGGTACGTATTATCGGTAAAAAGCTAACCAAAAATGAAAAAAAACTCAAAGAGGAAATTGAATCACAAACCAAACCCACACAGAAGATATCAAAGTTTCATTCCATACATGATAAAACTAGACATGATCAATAGTAAATAAAGACTTTAAATGGTATTAAAGAAAACGAATCAAGTTTTAATTTAATACGACACATCATTGCAAAAAGAGGCATGAAATTTGTATTTTAGTAAGGCTCGCCACCCCTGAAACTTACTGATAGTGAATTTGTAAATAAACTAATTTAGTACACAGTAAAGTTCGCTTTAACGAAGAACCAGTTGAGCGAAGATTGCATAAATTGAAAGTTTTCTAAACTGGTGTGTTATAAAGCGCCAAATTTAGAATTGTCTTGGTGAAAAGGGCAATTCCTATAAGAAAAAATTCTTTGAAGAGAAAGAAAGGGATCGAGGCAATCTTTTATTATTATCGTTAATGTTACATCAACGACTGATATTTTACAAATACCATTGCTCCATTTATACATATATTTAATCGCGTGACAAGGGCTATGGTGTTGGTAATGACTATTAAATTGCTTTGGTGTAAAGAGTAAAAGAGGATAACCTATAAGGAAGGGGTCGAGGCAATAAATTAAACTGTGATTCACTAAACTAACTTTCTTCTTATAGTTATTATTTAACTGGTTAGATGCTTAGTGTCGATGACTGCTATTGTGCAAGCGCCATCGTTTATACAAGTGTTTTTATCGCGCGGAACTCGCGTGGTAAGGATTATAATATTTGTGACGACTTTGGTGTAAAGAGTAAAAATAGGACAATGCCTAAAGGAAAAAATTCTTTTGAGGGATTGAGATCATTCTATTATTACCGTTAGTTGATTAGATGTTTAGTGAGTCATTTTCACCGAAATATTATAGATAATATCTCTAAATATTAAAATAGAATTTAAAGACAAACACCATCGCTCTGTTATAGTGTTTTAGATTGCTTTGATCTAAAAGGAAAGGTTGAGGTAATAAATTAAATTATAATTCACGAAATTAATTGTTTTATTCTTATCGTTAACTGATTAGATGTTTAGTGACTCATTTTTACGAAATACATGTAAAACTATTGTCGTTATCGTTATTGCTTAAATGCAATTGCTCTATTTATACATGTACATCATGTGGAACTCGCGTGGTAGATTGCTTTGTTGTAAAGGGACAATGACAATGGCGTATCCCTTTGTGCTACAACTATAATTCTCATTAAAGTTTGCATCCCTTAACGTTAACGTTAACCTAAAATCAACAAAGTTAAATGACCTATTCACTTAATTTGCTAAAATTAGAATGTTTAAAATAAAGCTTTTCCACAGTAATCATCATTGTGTCCTTGTAGCAGCGAGTAAAAATGTCAATTCCAACGCCAAAGTTCAATGATACGCTCATTCGATTTTACACGCGTATCGATATTAAAAGAAGAGAATTTTAAATTTAATTGACAAATGCAGGTAAATGTTTATATCGAAGTTAATTAAATAATGTAAACTTAGAATTTCTAGTCTAACGTGTTGCTATATTAATTTATCCGAACTCTCGATGTTTCCCCGAATGAAGATTTCCCTGACAAGAGATATTGTGATATAATGTATTAATTGGTTGGTTTTGCATGGAATTAACAGGTTAGGTTAAAATTAGAGTTAAGGTTATATATAAAGGTCCTCCCCAACATTTTTGCTTAGTATACCAAGCTAGATTTGTCAGGAAAATGTTATGTTGATGAAATAGGTTGTCGAGGATATGGGTTGGCTTCGGGGGAAACGTTGTGTTGGGGAAAGGGGTTTAGTCTAAGAAATCTAGATGGGATAACGGATATCTCATTATCCTAGCTTCTCGAATTAATGTTTCAGTTAATAATTCTCATAGATATTTCTTCCCAAATTTTGACTTCTTTTGGTGTTACACGATCCAACGAACTTTTCGATGTACATAGTCCTCGAGTCACAAACTGGGTCCTATGCTAATGCATGGAATGCACGGATATATAATGTGAATTAACTCATAAGCTTACTTTTAGTTTTTTTGCGGACTGAATGATCCATCTTAGCCCAAGTATTGAGCCACTATACAGTGATTATGCGATTTCTACAACACAAATACAAAGTCAGAGGCCCTATCATCTCAATAGTAGAAACGGAATTTTTTGCATAACAAAGTATACTCGTAACAAGGAACCTGGATAGTTGTTATATCAACGCAAAAGGGACCCTTACACACTAATTCTATAAAAAAATTCGAAATCATATATACCCGGTTCGGGTTGAAAAAAAGATTGTTCGTCGTTGTTAGAACATGCTCATTATACTCTGCTGGTAAGGTTGAATTTTATACTTTTTCGAGCCTAAGTTTTTTATTGTTAGAACATGCTCATTATACTCTGCTGGTAAGGTTGAATTTTATTCTTTTTCGAGCCTAAGTTTTTTATTATAACGAACGTGATGCGACTCCTTCTTGCTTGGACGGTTTCTCTTGCGACATAGGCGGAGATTATACTAGTCGACGAGCCGTTAAGGTCAAAACCCTAGAGCCAATGTCCTGCTCAAGAAGAATAGTACGTATTCACTTTTGCGATAAAAAAGAAAGACTGCATGCTTCATGTGTAAGAATAACCACCTGAACCGCAACAGTAATCATTCATCCCCTATTATAATTATTACCCCCCCCCCCCGTTACACTTATATCCTACGTAACGAATGAAACAAATAATCGGCAAAATGTGTTTCCAATGGAAACGTTCAGAAAAAATGATTTAGTATATGTGTAACTTACGGTAAACCAATTAGAAATTCAATCGCGTTACGTAGTTTTTAAACGGTAAGTACATTAAATAATATAACGATAACGATAAGGGCACTGACATATATATAATACCTTACCTGGGGGTGGGGGTGGACACCTCTATCAAAGTGATATTAGATTTCTCATTTTTTTTTCATCGTAATTATTGTAGCATATGACTAGGAATTGTACTTGTTGACTCCAAACGACGTTTTCGGGTTGGGGAAGGAATTATAATTTGTTCTTTTATCATTGTTTTCGTTACTTTCTATTTGTTGGGATCATCTAACGCTAATATTGATTACCAGTTTCAAGAATGTGTTTCATCATGAAGTTGTTGCTCTTCTTGAAAGAAACTCGATATATCTCTATTCTCGTTGATTTCTGTTTTACAACACCACCAAGAAATTACCGTTACGTAGAGATTAATGAAAATACATGTACATGTAATAAAGTACATGTACATGATCCCGTATAACCATGAATTGATCCAAGGGATGCTTTCTGATTTTCTTATATTCTTTTATTAGACTATCGATATCTAAACCATTCAGCTTTCAAGTATACATTTTTTGATGTTTTAAAGAGTGGGATTGAAGAAGAGTACGTAACTAAATGACATGCATAAAAGGAAATATTGATTTTTATACGAACACTCATGAACAGAAACGTTAACGTTATACTAACGCTAATATGTTAGATTAATAGTAAACGACGACAACAAATTGCTAGGATAAAAAATGATAATTACAAATAAACATAAAAGCTAATTTAATATAATATAAGTATAAAATAAAGTAATTGCTATTTTCTTCCAATACAGCGCAGTATTTTTCTTTTGATATTGCTTTATTCTGTTGGAGGTGTTTCGTTATAAGACACTCGATATCTCTTCATTCTCTTTGATTTCGTGTGGTATACTCAAATCGAAATTGTCTGGAACATACAAACTAACATTTGTAGTACCTAAATAAATAAATAAATTTTAATTAACTTGAAACGATAATATCGATATGATTTATATTTAGAAATAGAAAGTACCTGTATCAGTCGGAATTGAAATTAGTTTTGTGGTAAAGACTCGACTGGTGTAAACTGCATTGGAGTGGATTGCTTTTTTTTGTTTATATTAGTAGGAACGCTTTTCATCTTCTCGTCAAGTTCTTTCCATTTCTGCTTTTCTAGTTTAAGGCACTCTTTAATTTTGTGTTTCTTAGGATATTCTAAAGAGCTGTAATACTGAAAATGCAAAGTATTCAGTTTCCACTTAATGAACTCATCAGTGTCGTTGATAGATCCGAGAAATTCATGAAGTTCCTGCACAGTTGGTCTGTTTTCTAGAATAGAATCCCAACATTTTTCAATAATAAACTTGAATAATTTGGGAATATTATTTGGTATCGTAGGTCGTACTCCGTTATAGATGTCGTATACAAGGTGTATATCATGACTTCGTTCACCAAATGGTCGTTCACCTGTGGCAATCTCATACGTGATCATCCCGAAACTATAAATATCGGCAGCCTTAGTGTATGGTTTTCCATTTAGTACCTCTGGACTCATATAAGGAAGTACTCCACAAATTATTTGTTCAGATTTTCCTATATCTGCTGGGCCGGTAAGTCCAAAATCAACAATATTTGCGATTAGTATATTTCCAGGGTGAAAGTCACGATGCACAAATTCCTTATTGTGAATTTTACTCAGCCCTTTAGTAATACTAATTAAATATCTTAATTTTTGTCCCCAATTCAATTTTTGGTGGTTGGAATTCATATATTTGTGTAGATCGCCATCTTTTGCTGGGTTTTTAGTTATTCCATAATATTTTATTATATCAGTGCACATTAGAGCAGTCAGAACCTAATTTTGAAAAGTTAATTTAGATTTAGATTGAGAAATATGCTTATATTTTTTTAAAAAAAGGGTTCATTTTACCTCGTTTCTAAACTCGGATGTAATTTGCTTTGAATTGTGTAATGATTTCAACACAACGTCAGTTTCTCCATGTCGATTAAATTTATTCTCTACATGATCCCACTTGGAATCGGATTTCAATGGGCCGTCCAACCAGGATGCTTTATAAATTGAACCAAAACCTCCATTTGCAAGATGTTCAACATCGGTAAATCTTTCAAAAGGGATCCATTC
>CAJVPL010001313.1:0-14837 GCA_910591945.1 Ambispora gerdemannii | reverse complement strand
TAATCGCCCCTCTCCCAACATCATATGCTTATAGTGATTCTCAGTGAAACCCACTATCCAGAATCGCTGTAACAGTAGATTATTTAATTGATTAATTATATTATTTTCAATTTTAATTACTTTTTTTTGAATTTTTGTTAATATATCTTGTATTCTAAACATAATCTTTTTTGATTTTTAATATTTTGCAGATTATATTTAGGACATGTTTTCATTTTAGTAATATTAATTTGTATAAATACTACAAAAAAATTAATAGTACCAGTAAAAGATAATTTTTCTTTAGATAATAATACAAGAATTTCAAAAAATTAGATATATAATATTATAATATAACATAAAAATTGCAAATTTAAAAATAATCAAAAAACATGAAAATTCTAAAAATATTCATATAATAATAAAATCTTCTAGTATTATTTCACTTTTATTATTTTACTTTTTATTTTTTACTTTTATATATATATTTCACTTTTATTATTTCACTTTTCACTTTTTATTTTATTATTTCACTTTTTTGATTTTTCACTTTATTTTTCACTTTTATATATATTATTTCACATTTTATTATTTTACTTTTTATTTTTCACTTTTATTATTTTACTTTTTTGAAATTTCACTTTTTACTTTTATATAAGTTATTTCACTTTTATATAAGTTATTTCACTTTTTATAATTAGTTATTTCATTTTTTATATATTTTTATTTCACTTTTTGTAATTTTAAAAAATGTATAAATAGAGGTGCTGTTTGAGTCTTAACTCAACATGTTGTAACTGAAAATAAAAATCTTTTTTAACAAAAATCTTCCTCCAAATACTTATCTCTTATATTTTTTATTTAAATCTTATATATAAATGGTCTTATATTATATTGAACCTATCAAATTGCTGACAGTTTTATATTATATTGTACTGAGCAAATTACTGTTATTGACTTTGAACTTTATATCATATTGTATAAATAAATAATTATTATTGAATTATTGAGCTTTATATCATATTGTACTAAACAAATTACTATATTAGAATTATTAAAATTAAATTATAAGTATTTTTACTTTTTGATATTTGAATTTTTAATTGTTAACAAATATTTCTCACTTATGAGAAAAACAAAGTGAAAAAGTCTTTGTTATTGTTATTACTAATTATATTACCTTAGTTCTAGAAAGTTTTATATAAGTATAGAATTATTCTTTTAAATTCTCTTTATTATTTTTTTATATCCTCACTTCTTTTTGATCTTTATTCTCTCATAATTCTTTTATATTATTATTCCTTTTCAAATAAATACAATTTTCATAAAAATTTGCATAGATCTTAGATATTCCTCTCTTTTCTTAATATTTTCTTTATTAGTTCATATCCTCTTCCAATTTAGATTCTTGTTTGTAAGTTAATTTAATGATTAGTAAACAAATTTATAGCAATAATTTCTTATTAATAATTTTTTTTATTTCAAAACTAATATTAAAAATTTCTTTATATTGCGACTGCTAAGAGAATGATATGTTCAAGATAAATTAATATACTGGATTTTGTTTTGTAATAATATATTAAAAGTAATAAAACTGATAATAATATAATAAATAATTGTATTGAATTCTCAATTAAGATAATTCTTTTGATCTTTTTATTTATTATTAAATACAAAAAATAAAATTTCTTTAAATAATTATTCTTTATATTTTGATAAATTTTCTAATCACTTTTAAAATTAATAATAGCTTTTGAGCTTGTAATATGATTATTAATATTAATAACTATCTTTAATCATACAATTAAATATTTAATAGCTAAGATAACAAGTTGAATTTCTGATACATATTTTTTATATTGAGCTCTATATATAAAATTAATTATAATAACAGTTTAAAAAGTTTTTTCTGACTTGAGATATCAATAACTTGATTATTTTGAATCAGAGTTTCAACAAATTTAATAATAATTTGATTATATTTACTGAACTATTCATGCAGGTTATATATTATAAAACTTTCTAAAAAGAATTTATTACTATGATAAATTAATAAATTTATAAAAATTTAATAAAAAGTTATAAATATTAGAGATTTAATATACAAAAATTCAGAATTCAGAATAATAAACTCACAAATATTATTAAATAATAATATATATTCTGTTTTTGTTATTGCAATAACTATATTAATATATTTTTATTGATTAAAAAATCTTGAATTCCACTATTCAATAAGAATTTCATTTTTCTTATATTGCTTTTCATATAAATTTTAGCTCATATTTATATTATTATAAATATTTTGCAATTACTTTTTTAATTCTTCTATTTTATTTTTTTGATCTTTTAAATACTACTGTATTTGCTTAATCTGATTATTAAGTTTTATTATTAGCTATAATTTCTGCTGATTTTCCAATTAAATGATTTTTAAAAGTTGTTTAGTATATTTAAGTTCAATTATTAAATCAGTATAATTAATAATTAAATTATCTTTATTTGTATCAATCTGGAATTTTTTATTTGTTCAAATAGAATCTACAAGATACTCATAAAACTGGTTAGTTGAAATAATTTGATTATAATGTATCTAACAAATTGAATAAGATTCCAAGATAAAAATTAGCAAGTTCAGATAAGTAATGGTAATAAAATACAAGTTGCTTAGCTGCTTTTGAAATACTTGTATATTATCATTTTTGTGATTTATTTGTTTTACAAGATCTTAATTCAATCTTCTTATAAGTATCAATTAAGCTTATAAATATGTATTTAAGATCTTTTACTCTTGGTTTTTGATAGTCAGATACTACAAAAAATAATTTTTTGTTAGCAAAATTAATTTTTCTAACTTAACATTATGAAAAAAAATTCATAATTTTCAGTTCTTATTTACTTTTTTAATAATAACTTACTGTAAGAAATTAATTGGGATTATTGAAATTAGATATTTTATATTGCTTATTAATATATTATTTAATATTACTTGAATATATAAAATATTAAATAGATAATATATTAATGATGATCAATAATTATTGATATGAATATTTATCAAAGATTATTGGAATCATTAATTACTATTGATATTTTAAAGAGATATTTATCAATTTTTACAGATATGGTGATGATTATTGATAAATATTATCCTCAAAAATTTTCTGATATGGTTCTGTAAAAAGATTTACCAAATCTGGTTGCTCACAATTTTTACAGGCTGCAATAAATGTAACACATATATTTTAAGTGGTAAATGTTCTAATATAATATCAATTCAAAAAATTTACAAGTAACAATAAAATTAATATAAGTGATAGAACAAGATGATTTGGTTAGACAAGTCTAAGTTTATGATATATGGATCAGACAATCATGAATATTATTGAAAACGCAAAAATAAACCACTAGATGATTGTCATGTAAAACCTACAGTCAAATTTGGTGACGGAGGTATTATGTTCTAGAGTTGTTTTCCTTCCTTCAGTACACATTTTTTGCATCATGAATAAGGAATTATACTGTGAAATTTTGAATGATTACTTGTCAGAGACTATCGAGCATACAAGTTTTCCAACAAGGTAATAATCTGAAACACAACTAATTTAATGAAGCAATGGTTTTGTGATAATGATATTGATATATTAGAATGACCTCCGAAAGCTCCTGACCACAACCCTATAGAACATCTTTGGAATAAGCTGGATATACATTTGAGAAGATTAGAAAATCCAGTTCATACTCAAGATGAGTTATGGTAAGCTATTCAAAAAATATGGATAGAAATGGATCATGACTTTTTAACTAATTAAAAGTATACCTAATGGATAAATGATGTAATTGAGGCTAAAGAATAGTTTATTTAAATTCTTAAATTTTTAGTCATTAGTTATTTAATATCAGTTTTAAATTATTTACATCATAAACAGCCAAAAAAAAGTATCATGTTTTGCAAGATTTGTGAGTTTTAGAAGTTTGTATCGGTATGTGACGTTATTGAATTTCTAACTTTATTTTTTGTCGCCTCAGAAAGTAACGCCCAATTTTTTTAAAATAAAGTTTGAGATATATATTCGTTTTATTTCATTTCTGCTTTATATACATAAAATTTTTTTTATCATTAACTAATACATTACTCACTCTATATGGCTTCAATATTATCTCGATTTCTTACAGCATCGAGCTCACAGCCTTCCCCCAAACTAGCACATTAAATTTTGACTACATTTCCTTCAGAGCAGTCTTGAGCTTGTTCCCAGTTTTTGAAAAGCTTTTAAACTTTAGAATATTGTTCTACAATGGTTTCTGGATGTTTTCTATGAAGCCAGGTCTGTGAGAATACGTTAATTGGTTCATAATCATTAATATTCTTCTCTTGAACCTATTTCGTGATCTTTTTAGATTAGGGTTAGGGTTAAGCTGAAAAGTCATATTTTCAGATTAATGATATAATATATTATAAAAAAGGATGAAACTACCTTAAAGAATCTTCGGGTAAACTTCTACAAAGATTTTTTGTTAACAATGTCACGAAATGGTTTAGGTTGTATTTTTTTGGCTTCTTGGAAATGTGCAATGTTTTCTTGCTTATTAAGAGCTTGTGATCTTCCAGACCTGTAAATTTTATTTTTTTCTATTTCTCTTGTATTCGGCAAGAGACCATTATCCTGTCATCTGGTCACGGCTCATTTTTCTTGCAACTCGCACGGCACTCAAAATCCCAATAAAATTTACCATTTTACTCTCGTCAAAGTCGGTCAACTGGAGGCGGTGTGTGTTATATTTACAGCCAACAAATTTCGTCCAGTGTATATTTAAAAGTCGAAGAAAGAAATAAAAAAAATTGCAGTCAACAATAACAAAACGCCGCGTTTGAATTTATGTTGATGTTGCACATCCAAATCGGGCGTTACTTTCCGAGGCGACTGTACATAACGATAACGATAAGAGCTTGATTTTAACATGCCACATGCATTACGTATATTCGATATGTACATAATTAGATTAGAAAACGGAACTGAAAGATGCACATCACTTCCAATATTCATGCATGCAAAATATAATTTCTATCTGGAAGAGAATCGAATTCCTACATATACATATGATACAGTATGATAATTACCTCCTTAATTATGCATAATCAGTCTATTTGTACGTTTTTATGTTGTTTTCAATTTCACAAAAGTAAATACGCATCATTCAAAGATACCTTTGTAATACATGTACGTAGTAATAATGCATGCATAATAAAATTCAATACGTGAAACAAATCGTGATAGAAAAAATTCTTATAAATAAAGAAACTTCATTAGCTGCTTTCTCAAAAAAATTTCAATAAACTAAAAATATAAAAATGAATTCTCAATGCAATCGCTTTCTCATATTTCTTATTGTAATTTGTTTACCCACGGTCTTTGGATTACCTATTGTCGACCTCAAAGCAACGATCGAATTACCTACTGAAGGCGCCAACACGGATGGTACTGTAACCGTAACTGGATGGAAGCGTACTTCATGATTTACCCATTCCCCTCCCTCCTGGTGTAACTGAACCTTTACCCTTGCCTTGTTCGTCCACTTGAAGGTAGAAACGGAGCTTTATATTAAATATTTTAAAATTAATACATGTGTTATAGTGAGACCTTTATCCTGGAGTACATTTAGTTATTAAGGACCGTGAATAATAGTAAAGATAATTTATACTTGCAAGATTTATGATGTATCCTTGATTAAATTTTCTTTTGGGTTATAATAAACTTATTTAAAATCTAACAAAAATATGCTTAGTTATTTATTAAAATAATTGATTTTATGGTTGAAAGTATGATAATAATAAACTTCGAACCTATTTAGCTGAAATTGTAACTGATGCAGAAGACACCTGGGTAAGAACAACTTTGCGTATTAAAAATTTTAATACTAAAAAAAGGACTAAGAGTCATAGCACCTGTTACTATGAATTTTATGACTCTGATTCAGATACATCTAGGTCATCCAGTTCTGATACTCTGTCCGATTCAGAATATGAACCCGATCCAGCAATAAAAGAATTATTATAGATGGAAGATTGTATCGATGCACGTAAAGCTCCAAAAGAAATGTAAAAGTCCAAAAGAATTGCTCTGCAGATTAATGGTACTTAACGATGACGAAATCTTTGTCACAACCATTTCGAAATGTCTGCGACGAATGACGAAATCCATGACGAATCCTATGATGAAACTTTTGATCAATAAAATATTATGTGTATAGCTCGTAGGTCACAATGATGACCATTTTGGAAATGAACGAATGTGCAAAATGCATATAATACATGTACATGTATTGATTTTCACGAAACCTTTCGTCATGGCCAAGAAATGTTAGTGGCGAATGACGAACCATCTAACGAATGACAATTTTGGCAACTAAACTATAAAAACAATAGGTCAAGCCAAGCTTGTAAAAATGTTAACACAAAATTTAGAATTATTAAAAAAATTTACAGCTAAATTTACAAGCCCAAAACCAAGCCTTAACCGCTGTCAACACTAACTGACAAGAAAGCCATTATCAATTTATTGGTTTATTTTTTGCATAATTTTTACCGGAGGTATATGAATTTAAAATTACACTAAAACCTCGTTATAGCGAAGACATCGGTAAGGGAAAAAATCTTCACTATAGCTTATATCGAGTTGATGTTTATTAATGATTCTAAAAAAATTCTTCACTATATCAAGAGTTCACTACGTATATCGAAAGTGAGTTGTATACATTTCTCTCAAGTTTTCATAGCATAATATTGATCGTCCATGGCCTTCAGCCAATCAAACACATGTACATGTACTAGATTTCTAAAATTTGGAATAGGATTTGTACATGTGATTTAAGCTATCATTTGATTGGTCGGAAGGCTTCGTCACAGGTTTCAATCGTCATGGGTTTCGTCCGACGAATGACATGACGAAACCTTTCGTCATTAGTGAAATATTTTCGTTAGGTATCATTACTGTTGGTTCAGTTCATACTACAAAGAAAAAAAGTAGCCCATCACACCCGAAAGCCTCGGAAAAGGACCCACAGTAAGGTCAAATTTAAATTGAAGTATTAATATACATAATTAACATGGCTAAGTCACGAAATAATAGATTTAAAACGGGTAAATTTACTGATAACACATCATGCGAACCGTGAGATCAATTTGGTAACAATGTTGATTATAAAAAGCACTATGTTTTAGTCTGTCGTTATAATATAAAGTATCTTGCATTAACAAATTGCATCACAACAGTCATATATTCCTTGCTCTACAAGATCAATCGTAAAATTACCCAAAAACTTAATACGCAAAAAATGTCTCAAACAGTTCAGATTATTTCGTGCTCGTCACGTTTATGCTAACCCAATCACTAGTATCATACTTAAATACTTGATGAGTAGAAAACCGTATTACTGCAGAATTATCTGCTATCAAAAGATCACGACGAAAATTGGACGCTAATACTGTTATCATTTTCAATAAAAATTTCGTAATTCAATAATTTTTATGATGTCATAAATTATGGTGTATCATAATTTCGCCCAATGATATTCATATTTATTTGATACTTTTTGATGTTATACATGTATACGTAAGCAAGTTTTGTACAATCATATTTTCATGAATATCACTTCTCTTTTGATTGATATGTACATGTATAACGATAACGAAAAAAATTTCCAGCTCAAGAGGGTCGTTATACGTGTCGAGGTTTGAATGTACATGTATATAAATCTGCAAAAAGCGAATTTTATTAATAGCGATACAGTAGTAACAAAAATTTCTTAATTCAAGGATTCTAAAAATAGTTGAAAAAAGAAAATCTTCAAAATAATCAAACACAAAAACCAGCAAATATTATTTACAATATTATATTACCTATTCTATCTTATTATTTAACTTCTATGTTGTTATTTACCTTTTCTATCTTAACTATCTTGGTATTTTATCTTTTTATCTTTTCTATTTTCTTTGAATTCTTATTCATATAGTTATTATATCAAAATTTGTATTTACAAAAATATATAAATAAAAGTAGTATCTGAGCTTTAGCTTTACATGTTGGAACTTAAAAACAATAAAAATCTTAATTTTTAATATTTAATATTTAACAAAATTAACTGCCTTTCTCTCTCAATTGTACATTTTAAAACTTGTAAAAAGTGAGCTTGAATCATATTGAACCTATTAAAATACTTTAATTTTGGAATTTTCAATTGAAGTAAGTATTTGTTATTGATTAGTTTTTTGATACTTGTTAAGATATAATATTTTTTTCTCATAAGAAAAACAAAGTAAAAGACTCTTTGTTATTTTACTATTACTAATTATATTCGATAGCTCTATAATATTTGATGCTAGTATAGTAGTCTTGAAATGTTAATTATTTTAGTATTTCTTTTTACATTTATAATATTTTTCTTTCTTATAACTTAACTTCATATACTTTCATCTTTTTTTCAAATTATAATAATTTTATTAAGACTTAGATACTTTTTGTTTAATTTTCTCTTCGAATTCATGTTTATATTTGCAAGCTAACTAGTGCTTCAATTGGACTAGATAAAATTTATAATTTAATCTGAACTGCACACTTTAAATCAGGTCAAGTTAATATAAATCTGACCTGAAACATTTTAGATAAACTAAAAATTATTATTTCTCATTCAATATTAATTCAAATTGAATAAAATTTGTAATATATATATAATTATATTTTAAACAATTTGATTTAAGATACAAATATAAGTATCTTAATAAAAATAAAAGTTATTTACAAAAACTATTTTATAATTTTTGAATCAAATTTAGCAGATCAGATTGATTTCAGATCTGCCCTGAATAGAGCTTTAAAGCTAATTCTCCAATTAGTAAGCAACTTGTAATAATATATATACAATATAAAAAAATTTAGTTAATATTCCAACAGAATTAGCAGATATATATAATATCATTGAATCAAAAAATATTATAAAACTAAAAAAATAGTGACAAAATAAGAAATAAGTTTCATAATAAAGATGTCTTGATAGCTGAAATTATAAAATTTTAAAGCTCTATAAGATATCACTTGCAACTTTTAAAATATTCTCAGATTTTTGCAATTTCTCTTCTAACTTATCAAGCAAGTATGCTGAAGAAAAGAGATCATATTTGTCTTTGATTTAACTATATACCTTTAAATAAATAAATAAAATTCATAGTTAACTTCTATTAAATCGTAAAAATATAGTTAGTTTAATGAGAGTTGATTGTAGTTGAGCATATGGAATCTTTGATATATATATATAAAAAAATAATCATGATATGTTTTATAAGTTCATAATCAATAAAATCTTATGTATAAACCAATAATGAATTTTTGTTGCTTTCTTGATCCTAGTGATAAATAAACATCATTACAAACTGCAGATTCAAATAGTAAATACTGTATCAAATTCAATATTTATGAAAGTGTGGTCCTTTTTGACATGATAGCACAAAATGGAAGTTAAATGTCTAATATATTTATTGTGGAGGATCATGATGAAAAACGGATTATGGTAAAAATTTGGCCAAAATTGTGCAATCATGGGGATTATTTAGCCAGAATTATCAATAATTTCTTATAATAAAAGGGCAATATTTTGAAAATAATGATAAATGCATAAAATATATAACTAAATTAATTTTGCAATAATACTTATAATGCTAAATACTATGTAAATTTATGAGTCTAATTGTTTATTATAATAGATATTGCAAATTTTCACCATAATCCATTTTCATTATGACCCCCACATTTATTGTTTAAATAAAGTCTTTTCATAAATCATTGAGATGTTATATATAATAATCAAACAAAACGAATAAAATTTTGATTTTGAGGATTTTCACCAGGCCGACCCATAATTAAAGCTTTTTTCGGGTCGGATTCGGATCGGGTTTGATTCGAAAATCGTAAAATAGTTTTTAGTTAATTACTTTTACTTTTACTAAGACACTTGTATTTGGTGTCTAAGTAGAGTTGTTTGGAATGTAATTGTGTATATACCCACAAATTTTCGTTTAATTCCAATTAATATTGAACGAGAAATAACGTTTTTTAGACTGATCCGAAATATTTCGGGTCGGATTTGACCACAATCCGACCCGACCCGAAATGTGCGTTCCAGGTCGGACCACAAATCGGACCCGACCCGGTTGGAGCACTACCCAAAATAAATTATAGGAAATTCATATGGAATTTAATTCGATAATTTGTAAAATACATGTATTTGCAAAATAAAGAATGAGCTATGTAAAAAAATCAAGATTAAAGACATTATGACATACAATTCAATAAGAACCTTCTATATTCTATTGGGGTATTCAATGTCACTGTTGAATAATAAATATCAGTGTTATTTAATTTTGGTGAGGTGGTAAAAGTCACTACAAAAATGACCTTAAATCTTAGAGACATAACGTTTTATAACAGAATTGGTAGTGATTATTCTATTTTGTAATGTATGTTTTCTGTTAAATAAATTAGCGTGTGGATAAGGCGAGAACATACGAAATTAGTGGATTTAATTGTTATCGTTATATGTACTGTATTTAAAAATCCAATATATATTGTTTATTATAAAATGACTTATTAAATAAGAAATTTAATTTTATGGATTTTTTATCCATTATGATTACACATACATTCGGATTTTTAATTAAAGGCCTGGATTTTGATGCTTTATATTCACATTATTACTTTACACTAAAATATTCAACAATCGAGCTAAATACATTAATATTCAGTTGTATAAATAAAAGAGAATATTTTCACATTTCATATCACTGAATGACTTTTTGCATATAGCATTCTAAATGGTAACATTACAATAACTAAAATTGTTTATTTACTTGCAGAGATAAATATATGGCTGCAAGCCAATTTTAGACACTGGACTGGTTACAACGACAAATTTTTCAATTTTTTGTCCTGATTTATTTCGATTCACTGAGCTCACAAAATTTTTATTATGCTAAAGTGAACCATAATCACATTTGGTAAGCCAAATTTGACTTATCCTAGATTCTAATATAGATAAATAGCTTCGCTTATAATCCGCTAGTTACCGTCTTTGCTTAAATTCGTAATACATGTATTCATCGATCAAAATTTCTGAATTTTTGAATTTTTCCAATTACAAAATAATCTATAATTGTGCAATTGTTATTTATCAACCACTAGTTTCTTTGAATTTATAAAGCGGTGGAGTAATTATATTCAATTATCTGCTAATCGAAACTTCTATTACAAATATCTTATGTAAAATACATGTTTCTTTTTAATCACACCATTTTGTACACATTCATGAAGTATGGATATTTAACAATGCCATGTAATTTGTTGAATTCATGATATAACTTCAAACAGCCTGTCGTAATTTCCTCATGAGAATAAATAAAAAACCTTAAATTAAGAATTATAAATAAATAATAATGCATTTAGTTATTTTGTTTCATATTACGTATACCTCATGATCGAATTTATGTTCCCCCTTTTAACTTTGATGTAAATAAAAAGTTAATAGACTTTAATTCGAATTATAAAGTTTTTATATTATAACTTTTTTTGCTGCTTTATTAATAATGATAACAATAACTTTTTAACTAATAAGTCGTTCGAATGTATAAGTTATTGCGAGAAATTTCAAAAACTAGCAACAAAAATGTAATAATGAGCCAGCATCTAAATGAACAGTAGCTGGCTGAGACACACAGTGGCTGGCCAAGTCGACCCAGCCGGTTTCTAATTTTAGGGTGATTCGAACACTAATTATATCGACTTTCACTGCGTAAGACCAAATTATATAAGTAACCTAAAAATCTCAAGCTAAACAATTTTGGAAAATACTATTAGCCAATGAAGAGAGAGAGAGATAAATGACTTTAATGACTCCAATAACAAATGACCAATGATGGTCTTTTTAAAAGGTCGAATGACCTAACTGACCATTCAAAAAGTCAAGTGACTCATCAGTGTTCAAAATCTGGTTATCAGTGTCCTCATGAGAACAGAGGTTCAAGTTTGTGCACTTTAAGAACTATATTCTCTATTTATTTGATTTTTGTGCACTACTATTCGATTCGTGAATATAAAAGCAATGAGACCCCAGTTTCCAACTGCAACTTATGACCGATGTATTTCAAGAGAACATTCTGTACCATCGTTATGGCAAGACACCAAGTCGAGCGTTGTAATGCGGGATTCTCGTTACCATAACGTCGATCCTGTACCCACATTTTCACAAATAACGATTTGCTAAATCAATAAATTAGTTCCATAAAAAGATGTTGAGCCAACTACCCGTACTTTCCAAAATAAATTATGATTACCAATGTCAAAATCCAAAAGTAAAGCGATTTTCAAAAATGTCGAACCACATTTACCGTTACTATTGCAGCACAGGCCATAAAACGAAGATCAAACAAAATTTGCCATGCTGAAAACACGAGCAATTCAACTTCCATGATATTCCTCATGACATCACTATCTTTGACGACTTCTTGAGACTTCCAAAATGAAGAAACTCAAATATCTACGATCGGTCAAGAAGAGTTTGAAATGGAATCCCAATTGGAAAAAGACCTACCCATGGCTTGATCTCAAATCTATGGCAGAAGACAACGCGATAATTTGCATTTGGTGTATCAAAGCTGAATGTGACAACATTTTCGTTGATGGCACACAATATTTTAAAGATCAATATCTCGTTTGATATATTAAACGTGCAGACACAAACCACAAATCAAACTCTAACATTCAATCAATTCAATCAGTAATTGCTAAACAACTTCGAGCTGAGAAATTGACAACCATGAGCATAATGATGAATGTTTCCTTATAAAGCATAATAATTTATTAACTACGCTGATTATGCAAATCAGTAGGTTTGCAACTTCAGAAAAAAGCACAACTATTTTAAATCACCCACCTTTGCTTTATCTACTGACTGAAAATACTATCAATCAAGCTGATTGTAGAACGTATATGAATGATCATGCTTCTCTTCGATTCATTGCATGAAGAGGTATATGTAATGAAGTTTGTTATTTAATGCATGGAGCTTGTTGATTGAAGAAATACTACTAAAAATTTTGATAATTGTATCATGTCATATAAACAAAAATGTTCTAGTTTTTCATTTTTTGGGAGCTATTGCCTTGCAGCATTAGCGAATGGAATTCTTGCAGACATTGACCAATTCCTATTGACAAAACATCTTCCATTTGATAAATTGTATCATTTTGACTGCGATGATGCCAGCATCAATTTGGGTGAGTATTTTAACTTAAATTATGCTTTATATGATATATAATTAATAATTTACTTTAAACCAAGAGCATTTTAATGGAATTGCCATTCAATTCATAGTACATCACCCATTTCTTTTGGATCACCATTGTATCAGTCACTGCTTGGCATTGGCTTCAAAAAATGTAGTTAAACAAATGAAATTGTTCAACAATTATGCCAATTATTTTGGAAAATTTTCTGTGCAGTTACAACAATTACATATATTTCAAGACCAAATTGACAATTCTGGTTGATAGCATCATAGCGGCGATTAACGCTAGTCATCATCAGCAGGACTTCTCTTAGATTCGGGAATAGGTGCTGCAGAAACCATGGACAATAAGAGGATAACAATAAAAATGCAAGAAAGCGAGTGTTGTATTGGAAATTCATTTCGAGATGTTTGGAAATTTTTGTCTTATTTTTTCTTATTTTCATCGAATTTAATAAGAGCTCTATTTATAAGTAAACGTTTGAACATATTGATATCAATCTAATACATGTACATGTATTTATGATATTTTTAACAAAAATAGGAGCACATAAAAGTGCATGGTACTACATTCTTCAATGATGCATGTAGTTATCCAGAAGCACAAAAAATTGGAGCACATATAAATGCATGGCACCACCACATTTTTCTAGTTATTCAGAAGCAACAATTGAATTTTTGTTAAACTATTTATTTCTACTTATAACATTATTACATGTAACTATTTGATTATAATGCAGTCAGCTCTCCTTAAATGCAATTCGCGTAGACCATGTGGGTCAAGTGCAATAAAAATGGTGTAAATAGTGTTATAAATTCTAATACAATTTACACCGTTTCTATTGCACTCAGCCCATATGACTAGTTAGACATGGACATGAACTTAGTCAGAGATTGCATTCATAAAGAGCATAAATTTAGAAAGTTATAAGCTTTTGTACATTTAGTGAGAGTGCATAGTGCAGTTGTTTTTTAGATAATACATGTATGTCGTTTACATGCACATTGTTTTCTAGTACGTATTATTATTAATGCCGAACTAATAAAATTATTATAATTACCGATAATTATAAAAATTTAATATTAATTTATGAAATGTGAAAAAGAATGTTGATATTACACAATTTTCAAATGTTTCGCTTAAAACCTTCGCAATCGGTGCTATGGTTGAATTCTGTCAAATCCTGCAAACAAGCTTCTTCTGATATTACATTTGTAAAACAGGAATGGATGTTGTAGTGGTAATGAGAAGACTATTGTGAGCAAGATACAAAAATAGAGTAAACGATATTTAATTTCTATTTAAATATTATAAATAAAGAGGTACATGTATATATTATTAGCGTTAGCATTACTGTGAACTTATCATTATGTGTAATATATTACATTCTATATCTCTTATTAATATACTTGTCATTTTTTATACATGTACTGCGATCTACGTACATGTACTGTTACCGAAATAACATTAAATTCTCTAACTCCGTAATTTTGATCCTCAAATTCTACATGAAAATCTTTCCATA
>CAJVPL010001312.1:0-14838 GCA_910591945.1 Ambispora gerdemannii | reverse complement strand
ATAATCTTTATCCAATAATATATGAGATATTTATAATCCAATAATAAAATATTATGACGAAAGGTCATTATATAACAATATTCTGCTCTATATATAATAAAAATCATAAAAAAGAAAATATAAGAAATTTTATAGAGGATATTTGGGTAGTGATAAATGTTATGGCAAAAAAACTTATCATCTTTACTGCTATACAAATAAATATCAGAATTCAATCCACATAGTAAGTATAAAAGCATAAGTTGACTTTGATAATGCATATATAAATACAGAGTATCCTGCTTTGCAGACAATAAATCATTTTCCGTGATCACATGGAATTGTTTTCTTGGGGCTTCATGTCACATGCATGCGAATTATTAACACGCAATACAAATTAGGAAAGCCTTTAGTATAATAACAAATTATAACTTTATTAATAGTACATATTGATATAAAAATAAACCAGATGAAGCGTGAGCTCAAGCTCACAAACGCAGTAAATGGCGCAGTAGAACCATCTATATACCTTTTCTTAAATTTAATAAATGCGTTCACAATAATAACAATCGTCACAATAGAAGTTTGGTTACCTGCGGAAGACTTATTAGTTTCCAATATTGGGCGCATCAAGAACAAAAAAGATATAATTTTAAGATCGGGTGTTTGCAAGAGGTCTGATTATATACCAACAGTTTTTAGAATTAATGGTATTCGTAAACATACCCGTGTTCATATTTTAGTTGCACGAGCCTTTGTTCCTAATCCAGAAAATAAGCCTTATGTTAACCACATTAATGGCATCAAACATGATAATCGGGCTGTTAATTTGGAATGGGTAACTCCTAAAGAGAATGCTGAACGTAAGGTATTCCCAAATCGTGGTCGTGGTAACTCTAGGTGGATCGTACAGAAAGAAATAGATGGGGGAGTTATTCAGATTTGGGATTGTATTCGCCTCGCTGGTAATACGCTTAAAATCGCAGAAAATAGCATTTCGGAATGTTGTAGCGGAAAGCGAAATACTGCCGGTGGTTGGTGTTGGATGTATTATGAAGATTATATACCACAGGATCCTAACGAAGAATGGAGAGAAATAGAATATAAATTACGAAAGTTCAAAGTTTCATCTCTAGGAAGAATTCAGTTAACGAATGGTGCAATCACCCAAGGATCATTATACGAAGGATATTTTCGATTTAACCAATGCTATATTCACCGTTTGGTAGCATTAGCGTTTTGTTCAAAAGAAGAAGGCAAAAATTGTGTAAATCATATTGATGGTAATCGTACCAACAATAAAGCATCCAATCTCGAATGGTGTACACAAAAGGAAAATACCCAACATGCCGTATGTCTTAAGCTTTGGGGTCATTGTCGCAAACGTGCTATCAGGCAGATTTTCGATAATGGATCTTTCCGAGAATTTCTATCCTTAGCTGAAGCACAACGCATAACTGGAATTAAAAGTCAAAATATCGGATTAGTATGTCGAGGACTTCAAGCTCATGCTGGAGGATATCATTGGGAGTATGTAAGCACAATATCGCATAATAATCATGAAGATTTTTCACAGTAACATAGACCTTCCGGATATTGCATGAAATTTATTTTTTTGCGATATAAAGAAAAAGAAATAATATGGTCAATGCATTTGAAGATATCTCTCCGTTTCTGTAATCCTCATTTAACATTTTTGCGATTTATTGATGATAAGTATAAATACATTGATTAACTTGATTTGTTCAAAGTGAATAAAAGGACTTACTGATCAATCTTACCGTGTATTATAGCAATACTCACGGTCCAAGAATTGAATTCAGAATTTTTCCGTCACATAAAGGTAATTATGAACCTGTAGGAAAAAATAATACATAATCGCAAAATGGTAATAATGAAGAACACTTATACTTAGCCCCCACAGTGATTAGTAATGCAAATCGAGATCTCTGAATGTTCAGCTGAAAAGCAAGTTTAATTAACAGATTAACGGATTAATACAAATCCACAACCACATATGAAAATTTTTTTTGTATAAAAAATTAATGCAAATATTGGTCGTTGCAGTTTATTAACTTGAAGTATAAAACTTTATTGATAATATCTTAAAAATATAGTGCTGATGCCCATTACATATCATGCTTTTCTTCTTACATACTATCACTTCCAGCAAAGTTTATGCATACATTGACGAAAAAGAAGGAATATTTCTAACAATTTCTGAAGCAACTCCAACTTTATGACGCCAGATTTCTTCCTTTGACATAACATCGTATACATCTTCAATCCGAGCAATATCATCTTCACTTATGGTTCTATCAGGTAACAAAGTACTTAACTTGACACGTTTGGCAGCCGGAATGATGATTGATGTATTCTCCCGATTTGCTTTGGGTTTGTCTCTTAAGAGTTCACTTAATACTTGAATTGCAACATTCCGACTTGGTGCGTTCCAACTCTTTATTGTCCTATCATCTTCCAACCAGAAAATTTGCCAATCATCTGTGAGGTCTGATATGATTCCAAAAACGATCCTACTTTTGGGGGTAATCAAATCAGCAATTACCATTTCTAAAATGACTTGCATCACATGATTCCTCTCGATCTTTTTTTTCAACTCCAGAACTGCATAAATACTTTCTGGAATCAAACGGCTTGAAACATCATAATTATTCACAACCACTACATCAATTCCACCATGAACATTAAATGGTAACCTGGAGTCCTTATACACGTATAGTAAGCTGTGGTTACCCCCAACATCATACCAAATACGACCATTGGCCAAAGGAATGTATTTGTGTAACCATTTCAAATATTCATCTTTATGGGCCGGTTCTGACTTATCCTTCCATTCGAAAGCTGGTGGTGATGCATTACTATAAATGGGGATATTGTTGAAGGGGACATTTTCAATGTCGAGATTAAGATGGTTTTTTAAAAGTTGAAAGTTTTCTGTATTGATTTTGGAGATGGATATAGTCTCAATAGTTGGTTGAGTAAGTTTACTATGCATTTCATGAATTTCGGTGATTACATCTTGTGAAAGGTAGGGAGATGCTTGATTAATCGATTAGGAGAATAAAAAAATGTGGAAAGAAGTAAAAAGCCAAAGTTAGTCAAAGTATACCGACGCTCCAATAAACAGATGGATGGGATATAGATTAGTCTACGTCGAAAATATAGTAATAATTTTTTTTTTATTGCGACAATCAACAGGGTATTATTAGATCATTATTTACCTTCTTCGCCTTTAAGAGTTTTAATCAAATATGCGATTGATTCTGCTGGTCCTCGAGATAAGCCATCTTGCATAAGTTTTTCTTCGTTTAAACGTAGGAATGCCTGACCGGCGACCCAATTATCCTCAATTATTTTGATATCTTGCTCCCTGAGATATAAATCATTTTTCCTGGACTTTAGGAAAGTAATAACCTGCTCAGGACTCCATTTCTTGATTTCTTCAATACTTGGAGTTGTTGAAGTGACCTCTCTGCCTTCCGTAGATGAAATAATTTTAGTGTGTTCAACATCCTCCATAGAAACTATTATGTCGATAAAATGAGTTGCTTCTTTACAAAAAATATTCGCAATACGCTACTTTACCTGTAGATGGTTCTCTTGGGAAAGTCGATGCTTTTTCCTCGGATTTTTCTTTACCTTTCGAAGATGCACCAACATTAATAGTTTGAACGTCCTCCTTGGGAGCTATTTTGTCAAGAACAATGAGTGGGATATTTACAAAACTGCTCACAATAACATCCACTTACCTGTTGGATTTTTTCTTCTTTCTTGTCATTATTAAGGAAAGTGTTACGGAGCACAGAATGAGCTACGTATACATTTACAGTATACGATATACAGACGCAGTAAGTGGCGCAGTAACCGGCATATCAATATCGTCCGAACTTAATCTAAAGATTGATGCTGTAAAAGTTTTAACCTGACTTATTTTTTCTTTACCAACCGCATCAAAAAGCTTATAAAGTTTTCTGGCCTTTTCAGTTCTTTTACGAAGAGCCTCCTTTGTAATTTTGTTAGGAATCTGAGTACGTAGCTCGAGATTGAGAAGAGCTCTAGACGCACTACTATTATGAGTTTTTTTAAGTTCTTTATGTCGTTCTTTTAAAGCTTTGCCAAAGTCAAAATACCGACTAATTACTTCTCGATTCGTAGTATCATTTTTCGATTCAGCATGGGTGATCATACTAAAGAAATATAAAAAATTATGAGGCTGGGATTCACCACTGGATTTTTCATTACTCCCCTCTTCAGAAATTTCGGAAATATCGGCGGACAATTCTTTGATGAGTCTTTTCAGAACACCGGATTCTTTCTCTTCTTTCTCATCTTCACGAGGTTTTTTGCTGGGCCTGACTTCCATTTTAGCCATATTAATCTCGTTTGCTTGAAGTAAAAATTGCGGTTCTGAGCCAGTAAAAAAATTACCGCAATCAGGGCAAATTGGGTCTGGTTTATTTACAAGAAATTTCTCAACACATGTTCGATGGACCACATGCCCGCAGGTTAAAATAGTAATCGGTGTAGGGGGTGTCGAAAGAATTTTGCCTTTACAGCGTATACAGGGTTTCTGTTCAGGAATTGTGATATCATTGAACTTGATTTCGTCGGATTGTTTTAGTATATTTAGTGCGAGGATTTTAATTGATTCATTGCGATATAAATAAGTAGAGGCTATTATCTCAGCTTCGGTCAACCGCTCTCGTGAATCCGCATTTTCGATTTCAGTCAACTCCTCTAGCGAATCTGTGGTTTCGAATTGGGCTTCTGTAAGATGTTCTGAGGGAGCGGGCGAAGTCTCGCTGGCCATATTAGATGGCTTAATAAGTAAATCCCGAAAGCTAAGTATAATTTGTTTTTATATAGTATATTTCTCGCCATTAATAAAACCAATTTCAGATATTATGAAAACTAATTTCGGATTTGGTGATCCGTTCATTGATAAATTAATTGCTTTGGATCGGAATCACTTAATTTTTACAGGTAATCGTAGATGATTTCAGCTGAAAAGCAAAGATTAGCATTAATTTCACAAAACAACGACTAATTAGCTTAGTCTCTTGCACATCTTACAAGCGTGCCTTTTTTCAACACGCGTTATATGATCGACATGCCAGAAATAGGCATACATAGCAATGATTTATTGCAAAGCAATGGGTATAATTTCGAGTTTGTATATCTCGGATGACTATTATTAAAAATTTATTATCGAAAAAGCAATTATCATATGCCGAACGATATACTACAGTCTCCACTCCACGAGATGATCAGGCATAATTTTTTATTTATTACATATTTTTTATCGTGTAGATTTATCATGTATTTTATTATGTATCCTGTATTTTTAACGTATATATATCCCGTATTTTTATTAATAAAGATTTTTGATTAGAGGAACGTACAATGTGTCATGTGTTATTTTTCGTGTAATGTATAACAGTAATTTTTTCGAAATATTTTTCTTGGCAAAAGTGATCGGCGTTCCGAAAAAGAACGCGCACGTGATTTCTCAAACTTTTGAACATATCTGGATCCTATATAAAACGATGGCAAACACACAATCTAAAATCGATTCATTAGAAGAACAGATTTCCAAGCTTGTAACTGAGAATGATAAACTTAAACGGGAGAATGCCAAGATTCCTGAACTTAGAAAAAAATTTGCTGAAGTTGAAGCTGAGAATACCAAAGTCAAAGTTGAAAATATGAAATTAAAACAAACTTTGGAAGAACATGAAACCAGATTCACAAAACTGGAATACGACGTTTCACTAATTAAGGAAGACAAGAATGTAATTCCAATAAGTGAAGAAGTAGCTATTTCTCCTGAAATTAATTTTGATAATACTCCCACAGAATTTATTTTGCCACTTATTGAAAGTCAGTCTGAGGAGGAGAAAGTTATTATTCCCAATCCCATGCCTGAACATAACTCGATCCAGGTTCAAAGGAGCGAATCTAAATCTCTATCAGAACCTGGAATATTCACAACCTCTTTATGTATCACAGGGCCAAGACATTATCGATGACGATACAGCTGAGACCCTTGATTTTGTAGAAACGGTATATAAGGAAAGTGTTAGTAAAGAGATAATGGAGAGAATTAGAGAAAAGAAGATGCGAGACCAAAATCCATCTTTGGACAGTACTTTATCTAATGTATCATGTGACGATCAAAATTTGAAATCTGAGATAAATACCACCATCGAAACTACCCAATTAGAACCAAGCCCTATCGATCAAGTGCAAAGTAACATTACTTCTGAAATAAAAATTCCATATAATCAAAAAGTAGAACAGGGTCTAATGGGTGAATTATCTGGTTACAGTAAGGAGAATATCGCTATACAAGACGTGGATATACAAATTCCTAATCTTCCTCTAGAGACAATATTAATAGGATCTGATGAAGTTACTGATGAGATTATAGTAGACTTGTTTAATACGGCAATGAAAACTAGACAAAAAGAAAATTTATGCTGGTATTGTTATACTAAAGCATATGAAAATCGAGTCATATATATTAAATCCACGAATAATATCGATGACCAATCAGCTAGAACACTGGTATATAATGAAATCAGATTGCTTCTTCCCAGTATATCCGATGTAAATTTGCGTAAGAGAACTTTCAAAGCTAAAAAAGTTTATACATTGTTTGAAGAGATAGGAATAGATATGATTAGGCAAATAACTTACAGTGCAAATACTATTTCAAGCCTAACAGATATTCAGATTCAAAATATTATAAATCATTTCCGTAAAAGGACCATTAACATAAATGATACAATCAATTGCCAAGAAGTGATCAGTGTTCCGAAAAAGAACGCGCACGTGACTGAACCATCGAGCTCAAATGATTTATCAAGCATTAAGATAAGTGAGGAAGTCAAGATAAGCATATTATCTATACCTCAAACCGAAAAGAAAGCTTTCAAGTCTATAAATCCCGTTTTGCCAAAAATCCAGGCAAATATATCTACCAAATCTATTTCTATTGATTCGGAAAAATTACCAAATACCGAAGTAAGTATATCCCAGATAAATACATCTAACAAATCCCGACCTTCAATTTCTGTTTTACCTGATGACCCAAAAGAGAAACAAAAACATGTTATCAAAATGGCATTGGAACGGTTTCCCGTTTTATCTTTGAAATATAGTAATGAATCTGGCGATTATTTTAACAGTTCAGTATCCTGCCCTTTATGCAATAAAGATCATAAAAAAGAAAATATAAGAGATAATGTAAAGGGTGAATGGGGTAGTGGTGATTATGTTAATACAAAAACTTATCGTCTCAAATGCTGGAAGGCTTATCAAAATTCAATCCAAATAGTAACTGTGAAAGCATAGACCACTGATTATATGACATGATCTGATGATTAATATACAGTATATATTTTTTTGCTGGATAAGCATCACGCGTTATTTATCGGGTGCATCAAGTCGTACCGGAAAATTAAATCATGTTTGCACGATGTTTGTAGCACATCCGAAATAGATCTTACATGCTCGAAATAGATTTCATATGCCCGAAATAGATTTCACATGTCTGGAATAGATTTTTCATGTAACAATCATGAAAGTTGATTAATATACTCAATTAATTATTGTTTATACTGGATAATATATATACAATATATATACAAACAATTTTTTATATAAATAGCAATGCCTGAATTCGAGAAACTTTACTTCCCATACTCTAATACACAAATTGCACTTTCTCTGAAAGATTTATCATACCATAAAAATAGCCACTCTGTAACTACCTTTGGTAATATATATACTCTGAACCCATCCCATCCAATACATACAAAATTTACTACTCGGCATAAGCCAGTATGTCACCTTATACTAGCTCCACTAAAATACCAAAAATACAGTATAAGCTAATGCTGAAAACTCAATATATCAACCTATATGAGTTACAGACTTGTTTCTAAATAGTCTGATCGCATTAGTAACATATCATCCGAAACTTTTCACAGCTCTAAAGAGTTATGCCCTATATTTTTCGGTATGGGAGCAAAACCTATAAACTCTATACTATGTATAACTATATCAAGTTTTATAATTTTCACAGTAATTTGCTGTTTTATAATTTGTGGTTCTTGGATCATAAATAAATATGATATCATAATATAGAAAATAATTTTGAGCTTTCATTAAAGAGATGGTCCGAGAATCGAATCTACACTAAAAATGAATCCAGCATTTAAAGTTTTAAGTTTACTTAATAAGATCCAATTCTCGAAGATGTTCTGGAATAACTATATATGGATCTTCATAATACCAGACATACCTTAAAGCAATCCAGTTTTCTTCACACAATTCTTTCTTGAGTTGATCTCGCTCTTGCTGTTTAATAAAATTATTGGGATCACCATTATGAAAGAATTCGATATATTTTTCATGTTGCACTCCTTGTACTTCAATTGCAAAACCATATTCAGGATAAAATATATCAAGTTCTAAACCTATGGAATGTTCTGGTGTTTTTAAGAATTCAGACCTGCGGGTTAGTGAAGGAGATCCAAGATATTCTGTTAAAATTTCACAACATAACTTTTCTCTTTTATATTTAGGGCAGAATGGACACCAGGTATTTTGATCTTTAACAACATTAAGCGTTGCATACCATATATGTCCTTTAACACATTTCCATAATAGATCTGAATAGTTATTAAAATATAAGGTAGAGAGACACTCACCATTCCGGCTAAATGCAATTTGCTTGGCTTGATCAATATTACAAGCATATCGTCCAGAACAATGGGGACACCATGAATTTGCATTTTTAATGCTATTAAATGTTGCATTCCATTCATGCCCTTTAGAACAACGCCACAATAAAGCTGTCATGCTATTAATATATTTTTCAGAAAGACATTTTCCATTTCTATCATGCGCAATTTTTCTAGCATCTTCAAGGATATATCGGGGTCTACCTCCTACACAATGTGAACACCATGTGTTTTTATTTTTTACATTACTAAGACAAGCATTTCATTCATGACCTATAGCACAATGCCATAATAAGGGTAATTCATTATTTATAAATTTTCCAGAAAGACATTCACCATTTCTATCGTGCGCAATTTTTCTGGCATTTTCGAGTGTACAAGGATTTCTATGTGAACATTTCATACACCAATTTTTATTATGTATAACATTATTGTAGGTCGCTGACCATTCATGATTTCTGGAGCATCTCCACTGTAATAATTCTTTGGTAGCTGTACATTGGGTAGAAAGATATAATCCGCCTCTATCTATAGCAATCTTTTTAGCAATTTCAAGATGAAAATGATGCTGACCTGCACAAATGGGACACCAAGTATTTCTATATTTTATTCTATCGAGTGAAGCATTCCATTTATGATCTTTAGAACATTTTCATCTTAATGATATTTTACTGTTAATAAATTTATCTGAGAGACATAAACCACCACGAGCTCTGGCGATATTACAAGCATCATTTAAGGTTATTTTTAATCGCATTAAGAATTAGCAAAGTTTTATATAGATAAATTTTATTCAAATTCTACACAAAAAATGAATCCATTTTTAAGTATCTATATCAAACCAAATCTAATAGGTCTAAATCACTAAATTCGATATAAATCACATAATCTCTAAAAACGCTATAAATCACTTAATCGCTAAATATGATCTATACTGATAAATGCCCAGTTTTGAGCGATACTGAATGGAGAGATAATTGTCAATTCTCAGTAATGCTCGATGGAGAAACCCCATCTGAATGGAAGAAACGAATCTGGAATCAGTTAATATACTATAGAAACAATAATCGCCTAGGTAGTGATAAGAAGCGATATCTTATTGCAAGAAAGTATGAACCTTTAGAAGGATATAACAATAGATTTTATGTTGAAATGAACATTGCTATATGTTATAGCTGTGATCAGTTTGTTTATGTCGATAAAAGAGTAGGATATAAATCATGTCTCAATTATAAGATGGGAGAACATTGGCATACTAATTGTACTGGAAATAAATATTGTGATATTAGCTTCAAAGAATATATGGAGCTTAAGCAAAAACCAGAAGTTGAACATGATATCTTTACAAGGTTAGCTATTTATCAGTATGAATTACGAATAGAAAATCTTATCAATAGAGTTAAACATATTCGAGAAACAGCAAAAAAGATTCGAGCTATAAATATCATATCACAGAAATGGCTTGAATACATAGCCCTGATGGTCTTCGTGCTTCAGAACTTGCTCAACATTATCAATTATTATGGGCCATTCGAGAAGAAATGCGACAAGTTAATAATATATAATACACATATCTATTTATTATTTATATAACTTATTTATATATATATATATCTTTAAAATAAAATCATCTGAGGTATCCCTGAGGGCTAGTACTTTAGACTTTATTTCGTTATCCCTGAGGGCTGGTAACATTTTTTTGTCTGTATATGTTACATAATTTTCATGAAAAATTCCAATTTTTTCTACAATATAAAATACAATATTAGTTTCTCGATACTATAACATGAAATTTAATAAAGCATATTTTGATCTGATTCGTCAATTACCTCCATCACTGATACAGGAAGCTTGGAGTCGTTTAATCTCTCGAAAAAGAAATCCAATGACCGAGAAGGAAGCCAGTGCAGTGAATCCATTGGTTGAGTCATTTTTAAGACATGAGATAAATAGATATCAAAAAAAAGTTAAAATATCACTGGCGAAATCCATCACCACTTGAAAATTTATCGTATAATATAGATATGGTTAACCAAGAATCCCAAACCCAAGATATTATTCCGATTTGTACATGTGATCAGGCACATAAGTGCCCTTGCTTTGTAAGTGAGAAGGAGATCAATCGCCGGATCAAGAAAGAGGTTGATGTTTTATTTTAGCAATTACTAGAATATAATGAAAAAACTTTTGGCAAATTTATGCGAGAAATTACTATAGGACATGAGGAGTGGATCAAAGCCAATAAGAAGTTGCGATGTGAGGTTGAAGAAAAGAAGATACAATTACAAGAGGCAGAAAAATTTCTAGAAAATCTGAAATCTCGCTCTACTTATTAGAAAGATCAAGTGCCTGGTTCCAACCTCTGCGAATATAAAAAGGGTCTTCCTTTGTCCTAGTCCGATCAATCACAATAAATTCTCGATCCTGTAAATTTTTATCAAGTATATCAATAACATTACGCCAATTTTTTGTATATCGCCAGGCAATATTTATTAGCTCATCATAAGTCCCTGCTCCATTAAAAAGTACAATATAATCTGAATTTTTTCTTACTTTACCTGGACAATCGAAGAAGCTTTGTGTTACATATATTGAACTGATATTAGAGTGGCGTCCTTCAGTGAAGTAAGGGACAATTTTATCTTGTATTTTTTTAGGCTCATTGCATATATCTTCGAATATAATAACTGTTCCTCTTTCAGGAGAGAATTCTTCTATCTTTGGTATTTTATCAGGCTTCATTGCTCAGAATGTAATATCTTCACAATATGGTTCTGAACTATTTGCAATTATTTGGTAACAATCACGAAGATGTTTATATTTTGGCTCCTTGAGGTGATGTCTGATCAAAACCAAATCATCATTCTTAATATAACGTGTTCCACCTTTTTTCCTATTAAACATTCGATTTATCTTGTTTCCAAGTAAAAGATTAATAACTTCATTGGTTTTCCCTGATCTAGTTCGCCCTGAGATCACTATATTGAATGGCCATTGGGGAGTACTATTTAATGCATTAAATCTTTCTATATTTTCGTATTCATCGATATTTAAAACCATCCTCTCAACTGGATCAAGCTTTTCAGTTTTCATATTGATCAAGATAAGTGATACTAATTATATCAAAAAATATATATATATCCTATGTTTTTTATTCTGACAAATTATCGGTATCTGACTCACTATTTATATCTGCTGGATTCCAGCCAGGAATACTGATATTAGGATTTCTGCTTATTAAAGTATTAATTGCTACATCAGAGAGATAATAACAATCTTTAATATTAAGGTCTAGCAAATTATGGCACGAATATGCTATTGCATATATAAATGCATCAGTGATATCACAGGATTCAAGAAGGAGACCTTCGAGTTTTGGACAAAGTTGTGCTATTGAACAAATAGAATCATCAGATATGGGATTACACCAAACAAGATTGAGATATCTAAGGTTTGAATGGGAGTGTGCAATTTTTTTAACTGATATATCAGTAATCCCTTCACAACCCTCTAACACATAGCTTTGCATATTTAGACAAGCTGAAGTAATTGTGCATATACCTTCATCCGTTATTTTTTGGCAATCAATTAAGCTTAGAGTGTGGAGTTTTGGGCATGATTTAGCAATTTGTTTTAATGATACATCGGTAATATTGCTCTTCTGTAAACCAAGATATTCTAAGTGTGGGCAGTTTTGTGCAATCTCGATTATAGATGCATCACTAATATGCTCATTATATTCCAATTTCAGGCAACGCAAATTAGTACATGATTGAGCAACTTCTTTCAATGATATATCAGATAGCTTAGAAGATCCAAGTTTTAGGTATTGTAGATTTGGACATGAATTCGTGATTTTACATAAAGTTGTATCCTTCATATTAGTAATATTACTAGATCGTTTTATACCTTTACTATTACATGAAACACTGAGAGATTCCAGGAGGCAAATTTGTGCAATCTTACTAACGACTCTATCAGATAAATCACGACACCATTTGATTTTTAGATGGCGTAAATTGGGACAGGATTTAGTAATTTCATATAGAGTTTTACCTGAGACTTTACAACTAGAGATATGAAGTCGAAGTAAATATAAAGCATAAGGTTTTTGATTCCCACACATTACCTTTTTGAATTTACTCCATTATATACAAGATTTTTTTAGATCACCAGTAAATTCAGCCTTTCTCCATAATATTGGAGCAGAGCATAAATACCACAACCGGTTAACAAATAAGATTGGATATAGTGCTTCATCTATAGCGAGGTATGAGAAAATTTCAGTTAGTATTTCTGGTAAGTTTAATGGATATAGTTTATTATACGGCATTGCTACTTATCTTTATAGATCTGTTTATTATATAAAAAGAAAATTATATCGAATATATTGATAAAGCTAGCTCTTCTAAGAATCAGAAATGGGTAAATATCCCTTCTCAATCAAAGTAATACGAATATAGGACTCTATATCTGAATCGAAGGGTACCTCAATGAAATCTATACCTTGTCTTTTACATATGTCCCGCTTTTTTCTGTCTCGCTGTTTTTGTTCTTCCAAATCAATCCTTCCTCGCTTGTGGAACATCGAATTAAGACTATAATGCTGAGACCCATTAAATTCAAACGCCAATTTTAGCTCTTTGTTATAATCATCCAGATGCAAGCCTTCTAAAAATTTATCTGAGCACGGTAGAAACTTCTTACCTAGCAAATTCTCAAAAATATATCTTGCAGAGCGCTCGCGAGTATGATGGCAAAGGGGATACCACTCAAATTTCTTCGTAATCAATGGATATGGATATTTCCACTGGTGAAGTCCATTCCCGCAAGACCAGAGATATACATTCAGGCCATTTATCCATCCAGTTTTCATAATACAAGTCCCATCACGCTTCTTAGCATATTGCTGTGCTTTGTCAAATTCGTTATTAATAATACGAATAAAGTGAACTAATCCAGTGCGTTGATTTTCTGATAATATACTTTGGGGAGGAAGTTGAAGCGTATCAATATCTACGTATAAGAGCTCTTCTCTCACAAATGCTCTAGAAGGGGCGTGTTCATTATCACTTCTGAGATAATATAAGACTGGCTCATTTTTCGGTACTATGATTTTTATGATAGGATGAATAGAAGGGCTAAATACTGGATCAGTCGCACGATGTGCCATTTCGAAGCCTCCCTCCCATTCTGCATTAGCGAGAAGATAGCGAACCATATCACCTTTCTTCAATTTTTCCTCGTCCTTTCCAATAGCTCGCTTTCGTGATACTGATAGTTTAGATTCGACCTTTTCCATCTTAATTGCTTTTATTGGTGCTAACCCCCACTTTGAGGATCCAGGAGCTCTAATGAGGTGCGTAGGATAATTATTAAGATGATCTATTACTTTGGGTAAATTCTTAACCCAGGCTCTTATTAATTTAGGGTCTTCAGATATACTTTCAACCGCATATTGGGTCTTATAAAGAATCTCTGCTAGAGTTTTATTGAATCTCTCCACAATTGCTGTACCATGATGGGAATATGGACCAATAACTCAGATTATAACATTATGCTCTTTCATTAACTGGCTTGTCTGTCCTGTCCATTCTTTTCCGTTGTCAGCTTGCAAAAGTGTTGGGTATGTAAGAGGGTTATTGGGATCATTATAAATTTTCCTGAATGCTTTAGCAACCTCTGAGCTTTTCTTTGACGTGAGAGGAACTGAGGTTTTGAATCGGCTAGCCACATCTATTATATTAAGTACTGCTATCTATTTTTTATTTTTATAGTGATCATGAATAAGGAACAAGAGATCGCACATATGTACACAATTCGGACGTGATATCCGCCCATAACTGGCTCTAGTAATATTTTTTGGAGGAGGCTTATAAATTTGGTACTGCTGTTGATGCTCCAACCAATTACGAATTTTTTTATATGGGAAATTGTATCCCTCATCCTTGATAGCTTTATATAACTTTCGAGCATTGGAATGGTAACCAGTAGGATTATAATAAATTAATCAGCAAATTAGAGCTATTTCTTCATCATTGCTGATTGTAATAGTAGGCTGACTCATTTTCGATACATTTCACTATAA
>CAJVPL010001311.1:0-14840 GCA_910591945.1 Ambispora gerdemannii | reverse complement strand
ATTCAGATTACAATTGAGGATATTCTAACCAAGACTTCAAGGAGCGTGACCATGATATCATACTTAGTAAATGCGTGTACTTACCAATAATGTGTAAACGAGTTTATATAGAGAGTGTGTGAGAGCGTGTGAGAGAAAGAGAGTAAGAGAGTGAGAGCGTAAGAGCGTGAGAGTGTGAGTAAATGAGAGCGTGAGAGTGTGAGTAAATGAAAGCGTGCGAGTGAGTGAGAGCGTGTGAGAGTGAGTGAGAGCGTGTGAGAGTGAGTGAGAACGTGTGAGAGTGAGTGAGAACGTGTGAGAGTGAGTGAGAGCGTGTGGGAGTGAGTGAGAGCGTGTGGGAGTGAGTGAGAACGTGTGAGAGTAAGTGAGAACGTGTGAGAGTAAGTGAGAGCGTGTGAGAGTGAGTGAGAGCGTGTGTGAGTGAGAGCGTGTAGGAGTGAGAGTGAAACTAAGAATTAATGCTATATACAAAAAAGTTCAGCTACACTGCTCTAACCATCGCAAAGTCCCTTATGTTTTGAAACATTAAATGAATATATACGAAGAAGTCAATGAAAGGAATGAATATAAAAAATTGGAACATAGAATTATTATGTTTTGTAAAAAGAAATGACTTATTCGTTGTATTTCTAGTAAGAAAAAAGATAATTGAAAAGAAATTTATACGTTTTTTGTTGGTGTGCGAGTTTCTTTTATATTGTTTTTGACTAAATAGTTTATATAAATAATTGTATTCTAAAAGTATATTGTATTAATAATGCAATTTAAATTTTTATACAATAACGTAATTATGATTCAATGGTGATCTGATAGAATGTTAAAGAATAATATGGAAAAAACTACATAAATTAGATCAAGATATTCGACAATGATGATTTGTTTATTATACTAAGAGCCTCAATTATCGGTTAAAACCTCTCTTTCTATGCAGTGTATTTTGGTATTTTGGCTTTGTATGTGAGAAAAGTAAATTAGATTTTGCGTGTGAGTGTGTTGAGAAAAAAAAAGTGCATTAACAATTGATTACTATCATATTGCTTATTCTTATCGTTATAGAGATCATTTTAGTTTGAACATGTGTATAAATTATTTTTATTGCCCATGGGTATTAATTAGATCATCTATTGGAGTAAATTTTTATTAAACAATGTTTCATCATATATACGTATATGTCCTATAATTTGTTGTCATTGAACATGTCGAACAAGTTACCGAACAAAATCAAATGTAGTATGGTTCAAGTAATCTATACTCAACAATTTGTTTCAATTTTTAAAATCTTTCAACTCAATGTAGATTCAAAATTTTCAAAATTTGACTGGCAACTTTATAGAGCTTATCATAAAGAACAAAGTACCGGTCAAATTTTGAAAATTTTGTCTCTACATTGAGTTAAAAGATTTAAAAATTGAAACAAATTGTTGAGTATAGATTACTTGAACCATATTTTGTTTGAGGATTCGATTTCCTATGATTATATGTTCGGACAAAACTCTATATACACGGTTTAATATAAACATTAATAATTACATGTATTATTAATGTTCTTGAAAGATGATTAAACATTGACTATATTATACATTTGTGTTATCATTATGATGTAAATCATTCCTGTTAGTGACACATGATTTCCAAGGAACACAACCCATTTTTTTTTAATAAGGCGTAAAAGGCAAGTTCCTTGCTTGACAAAGTACTCATATAGTCGTTAACTCTCAAATGCGCATTTAGTGAATAATCAGATCTTCTTTATAAAAATTATACAATAGTTTTTTCCTGTTCCAATAAACTAAACATGAAAGTTCTGCTCTACAGTTTGTTGGAACACGTAGTAGTATTTTTGTAGTAAAGCAAATAATTAAAATCTCAGAGATTGTCCTTTAAGAAAATGCTTATAATATCTGTGATAATGTAACTATGCTATATTATCGATATTATCAAATTTTTTCGTCTTCAGTAGCGGCAACGTGAAAAAAATGAGCGTGACTTAGTTTATCAATTTCCCTATCTGAGATAGTATAATTTAAAAATAACGATATTCAACACATCCCAAAAATTTTAACTCTCAACAGAACAATTCAAAATATTTAAACTAAATAATTTTCTCTTAACACAAAAACAATTTAATTACAAAAAGCATGGAAGCAATCACCAACCGTTAAGTTATAGTAAACCTATTCGGCGGCCTTTCTCCGCTGTGTATACTATTTAATCCGAGTACACAATTACCGTCCGAGACTTAAAAAGTGTTATTATGTCGCACATCTTCATTCCAACCGATAACCAACGTCTCGTAACTAGTAGTGGGAAAACGTTATACGATGAGGTGCCACTCTTTCAAAAGAAAGTTTCTTATTGTTAGTTTAAGACTTGGGATATTAGACGGTAGGAAAGGGGTTGAGGTCGCATAAAAAAAATGGTGAGCCAAAAACCATAAATTTCGAGGCTTGCCGCGATTTGAATGGTCGGTGTCTTCAAACAATTAATGAACCAAAAAAGGAAGTGAGAGCTTTTCATTCTGTACACATTCTTAATAGGATCGCTCAAACGCGGACTTTATCTCAGCATTCTTTTAAAAGAAGACTATGGAAGATTTTCGTGAACCACCGACTAAAAACCCTGTTTGAAGAAGATCTTCGTGAACTACTCACTGAAAAACTCCGTCTGGACAATCCTAGTTTCGATAAGAATGTTCAGAAAAACACTTGTGATCCACCCACCAAAAAACTCCCGTTTAGGAAAACTCCGTCTGGGTAATTCCAGCTTCCTCAATAATAATGTTCAGAAAGATATTTGTGAATCACCCACCAAAAAATCTCGCTTTCTTAGCGAAATCAAACCATTTGTGAGAACATAAGAACATCTGTGAATTTAGGTATGTAATAGTTCATTTACATGTATACTTTCATTTATTCTTAAATTATCTTATTTTTTTTGCTACAAATCCTATCAATGTTCGTGCAAGGTCCAGTATTGTCAAGCTATCAAAAATGTTCTATCAATAATACAAAATTATTCAGGATCACCACTGCACGGTATTTTTGATGTATGAAAAATTTCTGAGTACAAGTATATAGTTGGTTTGTTTTCTAAATAGGATTCCCAATATTTTTCAATAGTACCATTAGTTGGTATACTCCTTTATAACTTTTACGAATATCCTAGAATCAATGTTGGCGAATTCCAATCTTTGTTTCCGAAACGTTCCGCGGTATTTAACTGACTTGTGCTTCCGATGGTTTATAACACATTTCTTGTCGCACTATTAAATTTATAAAATGGTTTCAGAATGGTTTTCGGATTTCGCCACGCGATCTTAATTTCGGCAGTTTCGGATTTTTGGAAAATAGCTTCGTCGGTTCCGGACTAGGGGGTTAGCGAAAGGTGCTAACCTAAAACATATGAAAAAATTATTGAATGTCTAAATTAGAAGTGCAAACACTAAGGTTCTTATAATATCTGCAGCTTTAATGAAAGGCAGCGAACTGAGTATTATTAATATACTTAATATACTTCCAGTGTGAAAGTCACGATGCACAAATCTTATACGTAAATTAAAGTAATTTTCCTTCCAAAACGACGACAATGATTTTCGCCTCATCGTAATACAATCATGCGTTGCAACGGACTAGGTATTCTTGCAATTTTTCTGACTAAACCATTACGTCCACATTCCCACGGAGTAAACGTAATCAATTACGAGGAGTTCTTATAGATTCTAGCGGTTTCTATCTTGTTGCGTGATCTGAATCAAAATATTATAAATCAAATATTATAAAAAGAGCTAAAAACAAATTGATACTTTCCCCGTAAAACGCCCTTCTCGTTTTATTCCTAAGTTCTGCATCTTTATTGAATTTGTAATTTTTTGCAGTAAGGTGAGTACAAAACTTTATCCATAGGTGAAATCTCCTGTGCGCCAGCTCAGTGAAATCTTCTGTGTGCTATTGCTTTGCTCCGTATGAGCTTTTTTGTGTGCGGCAAAGCTTTATCCATAGGTGAAATTTTCTATGCGCCCCTTGCTGTATATGCACTGAGCGTTGTTTACTCAAAGTATATCTTCTGTGCGCCATAGCTTTGTTCACTGAATATTTCTTCTTGTTCACCATATGATTTTTTCCATTTTTAGATCTCGAAATTTGGATGACCCGGCAAATTTGCTTATTTCTACTTTGATTGAAAATTTCACATTTCTGTTGTTCTAAAGTTGGCTTATTCGACATGTTGATTCAATTAACTTAATCATTTGTATGTCAACCTTTGCATGATACCGTCATGACAAAAATCATGATGCTCACAACGTTGCATGGACAACTCGCGGGACTTAGGATTACGGACAATTCATGGGACTATCCACGTAGCGACACGGGAATATCACGATTCGTACGATGAATAAGCCACAGATTAGTATACTAACGAAGTATTCTTGGTTTTGGGTGACAAGATCTTGGTTTTGAGAATCTTCATTGGATTTAAGTTTTAGGGATTTGAAAAATATCGATAAGTTCATTGTTATCTAGGAAAGTGACAAGTTTATATACCAGATAATCCGTTGGAAACTCTTATAAATAAGTATTAAGATGTTATTATCTTCGTCTTTACAGGCTACTGCACATTCTTCAGAACAAAATACGTAGTTGGACATTTTTTGAGAAGTAAGTTATTTTTTTGATGGGGAGTAAATTGAATGAGTTTCACAACGCGTAAATTTGGAGTAGCGCATTCGTTAGTTTTCAGATTATTCTTGTATCATGGAATGAATTGTTCAATGATAAAATATTTGTAAGCGTATTACAATGTCTATAATTTCATACTTTAGTTGAGTAATCCAAGGAGAGTACTAATTACATCGTATTGAAACCGTTCTACTGGTAAGTAGCGACATTAAAAGAATTAATTACTAAGCGAAGGTTAATAAACCATGTGTCATACAGTTTCCGGATTATGTCAGCAACGAATTTTACTGTGTAACTTTGGATTGTAGTGAGTCATGTGACTACACTAACAGTCCTATTGGGAAGTCTATGGATAGTGCAGGATCATGTGGCCTTCAAAAATTCATACTCACATGAGCACGGAAAATTGACGTTAAAGGTTATTTCATCGTTTGGATTAGGTTAGAGCTGAGGATAAGGTTATATGTAAAATTGCTTTTCTGATATTATATTTTTTATTAGTACTTCAAGATTTTTTATTTTCTTGTGTCAAAGACCACGTGATTCAGCACTGTCCTGAAGCACTGTTCGTAGATTTCCCGCCAATGTATATGCCTCAGATCACGCTCAGCCCAGAGTTAGAGTTAGGATTTAGGTTAATGGGTTAATGTTGACTGAAAATGAGCACGTGAAGTTGTGATCTGAGATCTGAGGTATATCGTTATCGTTATCGTTAACGACGAAAAAATATTATTAGTCCCATTTGGGAGAAGTGAGAAATCTAACCGATTTTGTTTTTAATCAGTGAAATTTTTGACATCAAGGTAAGTCCCGGGAAAATCAAAAAATGTTCTCTATGAAATTACCTACTTGCCAGTTTTAAGCCAAATCGGAACGTTGGCCTTGTGATGTATGCTTCCAAATGATGTAAAAAAAATAGTTGAATCAATTTACTAATTGAGATTTCAACATTCGGAGCATGTATCACAATGGTCAACGCTCCGATTTGGCAAGTAGGTAGTTTTCATAGAGAACATTTTTATTGATCGGGTTTACCTTGAAAGAAAAATATTTGATGTCAAAAATTTCACTGATTAAAAATAAAATCAGGTGGATCTCTCAATTTTTCTAAAATGGGACTATAATATCGATATTTTTTAAATAGAAACTATAGGCATTGAATTGATGTTGGGACGCTAGATTTTTTTGCGTAAATCTTGATGCATAACTTTCGACGGGTCAATTAAAGAAAAAATAATATTTTACCTTAGTTTGAAACATACAAACTGACACTTTTAGAACCTAAATATTCAAATGTTATAATTAATATGAAATAATAATGAGTTATATTTCGAAATAAAAGTACCTATGTCAGTTGAAATTTCGGCTGGTGTAAGTTGCATTTGAGTGGATTTGTTGTTTTTTATTTATATTAATAGGAATGCTTTTCTCTTTATCGAATTCATTTATTTCTGCCTTTCTAATTAATGCGAAACATTCACTTTTCAGTTCGAGTTTTGGACCAAGATAGATAGTCTTCAAATTCCTTATTTTACTATCGATATGCTTTTTTGGATTTCCGGTAATTTATTGTAGAGATGTTTATCTTAACTAAATAGTATAACAATAATACTTAACGTTAAAGAGGTTAATAATAAATAGGGTTGACTGTAAATCATAACCGTCGATTTCGCGGATATTTTGTGCTCGTGATAGGTAAAGTCGAAGTGGAATAAAGTGGTATACCCCTTGAATTATAACTACTAGAACCAGAGAAATCAATATCGATATATTTTTTTGTGTTAAATATTATCATGTTGAACGCATTATTGATAGCAAAAGATTTGTGAAATCGATGATATTACGTTGATAATACATATCGAGAATGTTTATACTGTATATAAATTAATCTTTATCAGATCATCTAATAAAGAGCACGAAATTGGAGATGTTTCATCTTATCCTTGAAAGAACTCGATATATCTTCGTTCTCGTTAATTTCATCTAAATACCAAAGAAAAAAAATAGTGAATTTAAAACATATATTATAGAGCTTAAATATTTATAATTAATATGAAATATCAATCTGATTTATATTTTGAAATAGAACAGTATCATTTAGGATTGAACTTGATTTGTAGTTGGATATTTTGATTTTGTTTAAAGCAGTAGGAATGTTTTTTCTGATATTCCATTTCTTCCATTCTAAGACACGTTTTATTTTCTTTATTCTCTAAAGAGCTGTCGTACAGAAAATGCAAAATATTCGGTTACCAGTTCTCAGATGAAGTCTCGATAGAGTAAATAGTAAATCATGACTTTTCTAAAATAGGATCCCACTAATAAATTTACACTATCTGGAAATATCATTTAGCATCTTAGGTCGTACTCCTTTATAGGTATCGTATACAGATATATGTCATGACTCCGCTCACCAAGTTGGTCATTTATTTGTGAAAAACTCGTACGTAACCAATAAATATATGCTAGTTTCGTGTATGACTTTCCATTTTACACCTCTGTAATAATATCTGTTGGGCCGGTAAGCCAAAATTAGCAATGTAGGCATTAAAACGCAATAACATATTTCAGGGTGAAAGTCATGATGCACAAATCCTCTGTGGATTTTGCAAATTCATGGATAATAACAATCTTAACGTTAACGATAAATAATACATTCATACGATCAAACAAAAAGTTTGTTTCCCGGAACTTTTTTCGGTTCGAAGCATCTAACGGAAAGTAATGGTGCCCGCCAAAACGTGATCGACCTTGTGCAATATGTGCAACATATTTCATAGGTTGTACATGTAAAACCTGGCAGCATATTCCGACCGCTGATCTCGGCCGCCCTTAGTTGCACGTGTCTAATCTGATTGGACTGATTAGATTGACTGGATTACCGTAACTAGTACACTCTTATGAGTTACTATTATACGCGGTGACTCCTCTGCCAAGCGGTTCCGAGAAAATAAAATTTGGCGCTGCTGGGTTTCATAAAGATCAACTTTGAATTGGGTTTCCAAAACTACAATTATATTCCATTGTAACAGTTCTTGATATTATCTGATCAGCTTTCGTAAACAATATGTTGTTTGTTATTATTGTGGTGAATCAGTACTTGAAGAAATGTCTACTGCTTGGAAAAACATATATCTTTTATGTGTTTATTGCAAGAATACCGGAAAAACATGATATAAACGGGGACCAATCAAGTTTAATATGAGAAAGATGAAATGGAGTAAACGTAGTTTATTTGTGTTACATAAAATATAGATTATACCGTATAGGAAATTCAAGCATTATCGTTATCAATATTATCTTATCAAGTAATCTATAACCAGTGTTTATTTCTCATGTTTGTTCCCCACCTTGATTTTTTCAAAAAAAGACGTTAAATAATTGTTCAATTTCAATCAGCTTAAATAGCTTTTATTTGAATCTTTTTATAAAATTTCTTAAGAATTTCTAAAATTTCTAAAGTATAAAGAAATATTGATCGGTTATATTGAAGCACTATTGATATAATCAAGTAATGAATAAATATTTCACTATACTTACTGTGGTTTTTACATAGCAATAATCAAAACGAAGATTCAGAGATAGAGTTCTTCATAAATAAATAGATTGCTATTTCATATTCATAACAAAATATCAATTCGATTCCATCTTTATAAATAGATAATCTGGATAAGTGATTTTATTCTTCATGCAATTACTTTTGGTTCGTTTTCTGATGTATCATCTGTCGAAAGACCTTTCATGAAATTTGAATTATCAAATGTATTATAGTCTTAACATGCAAATTTCTTATTTCCATAGGAAGTATTGATACAATATTTGTATTATCGTTTGCGGATTCCAAATTGGCTTAAGGCATATTTTTGATAAGATATATCTAAGAGAAATGCTATCTTATCGTTATATAAATTTTCTCGATCGATTTTTAGAGTTTATTTTCTAAAGTAGTGAAAGCATGTATTATATTGATTCATAAGTCAGAAATTGTTCGATTTTATTTAATATTATCTTAATACTTATTCTTTGATGCTGTCTTTAATACACAAATGCATTTTGTGGTCATAATGTCATAGCAATTACTATATCGTTTATTTTACCATATAACGTAAGCTCAAAGATGGAGCCTATTACTCATGATTGTAATAAATTGTTGCTATAATCAATACAGCAAAGTGTGTTCAATCACAATCCTTTAGTTTGTAGATTTCTACGAGCTTTAAATAGTTTTTTTAGTAGTGAAAGAAATTATACTAAGGAAAAATTTGCTAAACACCAATACCTCATTAGACTTCTATCTAGACATTTGTCGTTAAAATTTGATATTCTTTAGACAATCGACATCTATTAGACTTTGATCTAAATGCTTAAAGAAGAAAATTTGGATAACATATGGCTGTCAGTCATAATTGTTTTCAACAATCAAGATATTTGTGTAAAGTAATTAGGACATTTGTCATGATATCAAAATGAATTACAGCAAGCAGCTCTAAGTTAGCAGCATTAATCGCCGAAATTTCTGTGTTTCTTGTGCCTAAAAAGAATATGCGAGTTTTTGTTGGTTTAGACTGCTTTCTTATATATAATTTTAAATTTAATTGTTACATATAATATTTTAAGAATTAATTATCAATGTGTATTTTATGAATAAAATATATCATCAATCATTGGTACATGGGTCAAGAAAAACACATGTTATATGTATATAGAGAAAGCTAATAAATAAAGTGATAGAATATTTAATAAATAATATAATTTTTTTTCGTTGTGCAATTTGAAACTAACAATTAAAATTTTTTATCGTTATTTTTAATTTCTAAAGAATTGCTTCCTTCAATATTATTGGAAATGTTTCGCCATGAATTTGTAATTTTCTTGTAAGTCACTAATATCTCTTTGTTTGTAATCTAAATATTCAAATTAATATGATATATCGATATGATTGGTAATGAGATATCACGTATACCTGTATTATTTGAAAATTGAATTTCTGTTCTTTGCTTATATTGAAAAAATATTATTTTTTCCAATATAAGATACGTGTGTTTTAGAGTATTCTGAGTGTTCAATTTCACTTCAAAACGAAAAAAGTGTAATATTGGAGTCATAGGTAAAAGGAGTATAGTTGGATATACAAGTAGAGTAACGTAGTACAACTTTGAATATCATATGTGTATGTTCAATGAATATTCATAAAAGTGCGCAAATTTTTTGTCAATCACCAATAAGAATGTACAAATTTTTGATCAACCCGGCAAAACAAATCCGACACAGGATATGAAAAATGTGAGAAATGTGAATATTACAAGAAAACCAATACTTTAACCTATCTTGGAATATTAAGTAAAAATGTTAGGAAGGCGATTTTATATATAAACTTGCCCTCTAATCCTAACCCTAACCCTTATCCTAACTTTATCGGTTGCACGCAGAAAATTTAAGATGAACTGAATCACATGTTCACCAGGCCTTAGCCAACTCCTGAATCGGTCACTTTATGACATAATATCTCAAAACCTAGTGATTAAATTTGAACGAAAATACCACCATTTGATTTGCCTAAATTAGACAAATCGAATGATGGTATTTTCGTTCAAATTTAATCACTAGGTGTTGAGATATTATGTCATAAAGTGACTGATTTATTGTATTTGGGCATGAAGTATATGAACATACAATATCCAATATAAAAGCTCTACCAACCTATAAAAAAGTATCAACGATCAGCATTTGTAATGTTCTTTGTGCTCGGAAAAATTTTGTGCGTTACACATGATTTACGGAAAGTTAGGGGGGGGGGGGGTCGGATACTTTTGGCCACGACTGTATATCTCATCACGTCTTCTGGGAAAGGACTAGATTCCAAGTTAACTGAAAATAGCTTTTTTACGTATTAAATTTAATATCCGATTTATATTAACGTTAACATATTATGGAATAACTAAAAACCCAGCGACAAATAAATACCCGATGGTGATATTGTAGTAAATGCACTATATACGTAATTGCTATGTATGCATCGATTATCACTATCAACTTTATTAAGTTGAATGACCTAACGAGAATAAAGATATCGATAGTCTAACAAAAAATTTTGTGGTCATTAATACGCGTTTCCAAAGGATCCCTTTTGAGCGATTCACTAATGTTGGATATCTTCCAACGAGAAGAATTTATAAGGCAACCTGGTTGGACGGACCGATTCACAAGTGGGATCATGAACAAAATAAATTTAAACAATGGGAAGAATGTAGAGTTGTGTTGAAATCATTACGTGATTCAATCAGAGTTTAGCGAGATAAGGTCAACAACTTCTAAAATGTAATCAAGTTGCTTTTTTGCTTTCTAATACTTTTCAAAATTAGATTCAGAATAGTAATATAAAATATTATGGAATAACTAAAAACCCAGCTACAAATGAATATTCGGTAGTGATGATTGTAGTGAATGTACCGATTGTCAAGAAAATGAGTTCTGCTTTCTATGTATCGATTACCACAAACGCATTGAATGGTACAGCGAAAATAAAGATATCGACAGTTTAATAAATGAATGCGCGGAAAATTCAAATGAATCCCTTTTGAAATATTTACCGATGTTGAATATCTTGCAAAAGGGAGGTTTCGGAACAATTTATAAACCATCTTTCTGCTATTACGACAGGTTTTGTGTGTACATGTCAAACAGTTTATGCACGAAAAATCAAAGTTTATTTATTATTTTTTCGGCTACATGCCAAAAAAAGATTAGGTTTAAATTTCTATGGTCCGGCCATTTGTTTTTTGGGTAAAATGTTTTTGTTCGAGAGCATAACTCGGCAATCAGTTGGATCCTCATAAAAAATGTCTAAGCGATTCTTAAAATACTCTTTTTCTTATATTTAATAAGAGAAAAACCAACAATAATAGTCAAAGTGATACTAATAAGCGAAGCACCTATACCTACACCAACCATAATAGCAGCATTACTAGCGCTAGATTTAGTAAAATTTTCATTCGATGGATTAGAAGTTGTTGGTATTCCATTTGGATTAGACGTTGTTGATATGGCCATTGATGAGTTCTAAGGTTTAAATGGTTGAAAGAAAATAAAGGATGTCTGTTGAATAAAAAGGAATCCCACAAATATGAAACTTTAAAAGTATCCTACCAAATATTCTGCTGTCACCTCATCAGCAGATAAGCGCCAGTTGTAATAACGAAAATTACTATTTAATAGAAGATCGTTTAGAATCGATGTGTTTACAACAATAATGACTTCACTACTGTGATAACGATAAAGTATACCTAATTTGGCCAGTAATTCCATCATTGAAGTTATCGTTTCCGATGTACAGAGGTCCCTCATTGAATACGACTTTTTCCGTCCGAACATTCTGGATGCTCGTGAATCCGACCCATATTCCATCCATGTAGAAATCCAATCGCTTTTCTGATTCAGAAAGTGTGTAAACTAGATGGTACCATTGGTTCAGAGTAAGCCCGTCGCCGACCGCCAAGAGCCCGAAATTTGAGTTATCAGTTATCGAGAGGCGAACATGCGGTGCTGAATTGTTTGGCGACAGAAAGAGTGAGGGCGTACGGATTGGCCGCCTAAATGTACATTAAACAGAAATATTCTAAATACCTTCACGTGTGGTCAAAGAACCCCGTTCTTCTTGAAAATATATATACCTTTACGAAAGACGCAAATATAATCAGGGAAATTATTCAGAATATTCAGTCGTAGTGTTACCGATAACGAGTCTTCCACTACCGGCAAATCAGCATGTTGTATTGCTTTTCTGTCCTTACTAGACATAATAGTTGGTTCTGAAATAAGTTCTTTGAACGTTCTTGAGCTACCGACGATTTGTCGTACTTGCAGACAGAAAACAAACAGTAAAAAATTCAAGGCATTTTGTTTCATTCTTGAAATCTCATCAATAGAATTCACAAAAAATTAGTAAAGAATTAGAGATAATGTTCTGGAAAAAGTAAAATGATGAAAATTAGTTCAAAGAAACCTGATTATTGGTGCTAAAATAAAAGTGAATTCGGAAGTATTTGACAGTTGCATGTATATTAAAAACTCTTGTCCACTTACATAATTGCAGTTGTTGAAGATTTTTCTTGGAATTTCGCGAAAATAGTCAGTTAATAATTGCATGTACAAAGCTTAGATAGATAATTATTTTTTAACAGTAGGTTTTATCGTTCCCAATACTTTATCAAGAATATTGTCACGCATTTTATTTGTTGGATTATTTTGTCAAATGTTTACTATCGATATTAATTAATTATTTGATTTTAACTTTATTAGTGTTAGATGTTACAATGAAACCATTGATTGGTTTTTCATTGTATTATTGTTTCATAGCGAAGATATTGATAGTTTCAATTATACTTATTATGAAATTGATATAGTGAAATCAGCTACATGTGACGATAGTGGATTGCATATCTATTTTTTTCTATTACTTCATTAATACGTTCTGACATTGAGTGTATAAAGTGAAGAATTTTCTCCGATGTAATAGTATTTCATGCGGAAATACGGCTTCCTCCAAGTCAGCTTCTGTCTATGGCTTTCGATTTTTATGAATTCAGCATTTAATCTCTTTCCACACATTTCAATTAGACTCAGGTCTGGTGATTGTGGTGACCACTCCATTGTCCAATTCCACGATTATCTTTACAGGTTTGCTCCTGTGAATTGGTGCATTGTCCTCTGGAAATATCGCCTCTTCTGCAACCATAATCATTGGGTAAATTACATCTAAAATAATGCTCCCATACTTTTCACCATTCATACATCCACAGACCATAATAGATTTTCGACCACTTTTAACGGTTGCTTGTGTGCAATTTGGATCATAAAGCTCACCAAACACGAACTTTTCCATATGAATGGTGTTGACAGAGGATTCATCAGTCCAAAGAACGCGTCGCTAATCTTTGGTCCAATTTTGTTTTAGCCCAGTTTAATCGTTTGATTCGATCTGCTTCATTAGCCCATGGTTTTTTGCGTGCAATATTGGATTTGATACCATTTTTCTTTAAATTTCTTATCAGGGTACGTGGAGATATGTTAGTAGATGAGATTTTAGTGGCAAGCAGGCGTTTTGACATTCTCCTCACCATTGGATTTGCTTTAATTTTTCGAAGAATTAAACGTTCAGAACGATCATCGACAATTAATTTTCGGCCACTATTCTTTCTTTTTAAATAACCACAATTTTGGGTCAATTTTCGTTTAATACAGCTTTTGACCAGTAGCTGATCGTTCAAGGACGCATGCAATTTTTGCAGCGGACATGCCTTGTTTCTCGAGTATTTCAACAGTGCGGCATTCTCCGTTAGTAAGGTCTCTGTTCCGACCCATTTGTATATACAATTTGAATTTTCAAGGTTTATAAATAGTAAATTGAACAAAATCGAACATCTTTTGTTAGCAGACAAAAACACGCGGGTTCAATTTTAATGTTGTTATTACATGTATATTGCTATATACTGCGACAACATGTATGGTATTACAAAATCATAACGATAACGATAACTAGTAAGCTAATTGTGCTCTGTGAATAGTGAATAAAAATGAATACAATTTGTATATTCATTTAAATTATTCCAAGTCTATTAAACAAGCAATTTCTACATTATAAATAAATTGTAATTTATTAAATACATGTACGTCAAAGATTACGTAATCAGTCTGTTATACGTCGTTTCGGGATTCACGTCAATTCGGAATTGACGTGAATTCCGAAACGTTGTATAACACTGACACATGACATAGAAAATCGATCGTCTAATATTTTACATAAATTAATAAATGTTGGAGTATTGATGACATAATGATAAGATTCACCGTTGTTGAACTTGTTCGGTTAATACATATCGATAGGTATAACGATAATTGATATTACCAACAAAGGAGTGTTCCTATGAACCGAACCGAACAGGACTTTTGCCCGGGTTCGAGTTCGGTTCGAAATTCGAACCGAACTCGAACCGTTATACGAGTTCGAGTCTGGTTCGAGCTCAATTAAAGATCAGCATATAGTATCATATACTGATTTGTAGCGCTAAATATAATCTACAACTTTACTTATAAGCATAATTTATAGTATTTAGTAAGAATTAAAAGTTTACATAGTGATAACTAAAGTATTTTTATTTTTACGTT
>CAJVPL010001310.1:0-14857 GCA_910591945.1 Ambispora gerdemannii | reverse complement strand
TTCAAAATTACAAAAAGTGAAATAAATAATTATAAAAATATATAAAAGTGAAATAATTAATTATAAAAGTGAAAAGTAAAATTTCGAAAAAGTGAAAAATAAAAAGTGAAAAATTAAAAAATGAAATAACTAAAAGTGAAAATATATATATAAAAGTAAAAAATAAAAAGTAAAAAATTGAAAAAGTGAAATAATAAAAGTGAAAAAAATAAAAAGTAAAATAATAAAAGTGAAATAATATATGTAAAAGTGAAATAATATATATAAAAGTGAAAAATAAAAAATGAAATTTCTAAAAAGTGAAAAATAAAAGTGAAATTTCTGAAAAGTGAAAAATAAAAAGTGAAAAATAAAAAGTGAAATAATAAATAGTAAAATAATGAAAAGTAAAATAATACTAGAGGATTTTATCATTATATGAATATTTTTGTTTTTCAATTATTTTTGAATTTGTGATTTTTATGTTATTATTATAATAGTATACTTCCAAAAGATTATTTAGTAACTGTTGTTATATAATAATTAATTTTTTTTGTTGTATAATTGATTTCTCAAATACTTGTTGAATAAAGTAGTTTTCTCTTGCAACCAAGTTAATAGAACTGAAATTATTAGTTTCTCTCTCAATTTCATCAAGTTCTTTTTGAATTGATATTGAATTTAGTTTTTCAACAGGTGCTAGTTGTAAAAAAACTGCTTGAGCAATTCTAATATTTGAAAAAATATCATAGAATTATTAAGAGTTATTGTAAAGTATAATATTAATATTTTTGATATATTCAGTATTAATTATTTCATCTTGAATATTGAGATTAATTTTTATAAGTGAAGATCTTGAAAATATTTGATAAACTATTTCAATTAGAATTTTTATAACAATTTTAATATTAATCAAAATTGTTTGTTGAGATAATACAATTAGCACTTCTATATCAGAATAATACAAATTAAAGTCTGTATCAGTATTATAAGTTTTATAATAAAAAATACAAAAATAAATGAATTTAGTAAAACAGTAAAAGAAAAAATAAAACAAAAAGTATATAAAAATATGATTATTATTTAGATATTATAATTTAGATATTAAAAAGATAATAATATATATTAAATATAATTATGTAATAAGATACAATATAAAAATAAAGAAGCAAATTAATTTGATTATTATTGAGTTATATAATATTATATTAATTTTCTTTATAATACATTTTAATTTTTGTTGATAAAAAATTAAGAAATTATAAAATTTTTGATAGAAATGGTAATAGTACTTATCAAGTATTTTAGTTTGTTATAATTCTTTTAATTTATCACTTTATTTATCTATCTTTTAATTAGTGTAAAATTTAAGTATAAATTGATATTTGAAGTTATATTCATCATAAACAAGATTTTTCTAGTTGTTTAAAATAAGAACATTATTTCTGGCTCTCTCATTAAACCAAATAGTAACAGAATTTTCCAAATATCTACAAATAATTTGAATTTTATTAATAGAATCTTGATTTCTATTACAAAATTTCTTGATAAGTATAATAATTTTCTTAATTGCTTTATTATTTTGAGCTGTTAATACTATTTTAAGTCTATTAATAACTGCTAAAACTATACCAATATTTGCTATTTCTTGAAATAATTCTAGAAGATAAAGTTCAAAATTAAAGTTATAATTTGCAATAGAAACTTGTTGTTGGACTTCTTTTTGTTGATTATTTAGTAATTTCTCAGTATTTTTGTTAATTTTTGAATAATTTCTGTTAGAGAAATTTGAGACTTCTTTGAATTCTTAATTATAAATATAATTTGTTACAAGTTAAATAAGTTGTAATTGTTTAGGAATTGTATTTTTGTTTTAATATAATATGATATTGATAAATCTAATAATGCTTCTACAAAGTTCTTTTGATAATAAAATTAAGTAAATATTTAAAATACAATTTCAGTAGTGTATAATCCAGAAATTGCTTCAAAAATTTGAATTCAATTAACAAAATTAGCTAATTTGTTAGAAATATTATTAGAAAAGATAAAATACAAGTAATAATAATATTCATGATTTATTTTTAGAAGGTGTTGTCTTTTTTGTTTAAATTTGTAAGCATAAAAATAATTTTTAGTAGATTGTTTAATAAAAGTATAAAGAGTATTTATATAATAATAAAATTAAGTAAATTAAATAAAATAATATTGTGAAAGTAAAAAAAATATATATTTATAGAGAGAACACCAAAATATTTTCATTAATTCAAAAATTGTTAAAATTAATAAACTAACAAAGTTATATAATAATAAAAGAACAAAAATTAAATGAATTATAATTAATATAGTCACTAAAGATTCTAAAGATCTTTTGTAGTAACTTGTATATAAATTAACTAATTTTTATCAATAAAAAATAAAAATAGATAGAAAAATAAAGTGAAAATACAAAAAAAAATTAAAGAAATTAACAAATAGTTTCAAAATAAATAACAGGACTTATTAATAATGTCTAACAAAATAAAATAATAATTGGACTTATTGAAAGTACCAATTATGAAATATAAACAAAAATAACTAAAAATAATTAAATAAAACTTATTGATATAACCTAAAAATAATAAAACTAAAATAAACAAAGTAATAATATCAACAACTTATTTAGAGTAAAAAAATATCCACTATTTGTAATTTCAAGATTTGAAAATAATTCATAAAAATAATAATATATTTACAAGTAAAATATTACTAGTAAGAACTTTGTTAATTATTAAATAAAAGAATTAGAGCATGAGAATTTCCAATAAGAGACTCTTCTTTTATATATTTTATATAATTTATATAATTAATGATTATTCTAAATTATATTATGATTTACAAATAATATTAATAATACAAAAAAAGTATAAATACTGAAAAATAAATAAAAAATTATACAAATTTATTAACAAGAAAATACAAAAGAAAATTTTAGTGATTAAAAATAAAAAAAAGTGTTTGAATAAAAAAAGTGTTATAAAAAAGAAAATAATAGTATAAATATAATGTTATTATTCTCATTAAAAATTTTGTAATTACTTAATTATTGATCAACAAAAATTAAAATATATTACAAAAAAATTAATATAATATTATGTAACTCAATGATAATTAAATTAATTTGTCTTTTTATTTTTATATTATATCTTATTATATAATTATATTTAGTATATATTATTATTTTTTTGATATCTAAATTATAATACCTAAATAATAATTACATTTTTGTATACTTTTTGTTTTATTTTCTTTTACTATTTTACTAAATTTATTTATTTTTGTATTTTTCATTATAAAACTTATATTTTTATTATTGATTTATCTCAATTATACTCTTATTATATTTATTTTTATCTTTTATTTCATTATTTTTAACTAATTATTCTTAATTAATAAAATAATCTGTAATAACTCTCAAGCAAAATATATATATTTTACTTAAAAAAAGATATTAATAACTTGTTTGTGAAAAATTAATGATTATTATATATTATAAATATAATTATAATATCTAATTTATAACTAAAAAATTTGATATTTAAATAAAACATCTTCAAATAATAATATCTTATATTTATTAACTTAATCAAGTAAAAAATATTAAGAATTAAAAAGCACGTTAGTTTAATGAATTAAAGATTTATGTTATAATTTAAAAATCATAATTTAATATATAATTCAAGCAAAAGCATAAATTATAAAATACAAATCTGAATTTTAAAACTTATATTCTAATATATTTAACATGCTATTTTTAGTTAAAAATATGTTAATAAGTTTTTAACCTATTATAATTTGACAAATCAATATTGAATAACTATTATATAATATCTTTCAGATAATTATATTAAAAAATATTAAGATTTTTTCAGTTTTGTTCTCTTTTATTACCAATAATATAATTATTCATTCAAATTAATAAAAATATAAATGAAATATTAATTATATTTAATATATTAACCAATATAATTATTAATAAATATAATATTAAAATAATTTTATTGTTTTTATAGATTATAAAAAAATTAATTTTATAGTTTTGTTGACTTGTTTTGCAAATAAAACAAAATTATTTTTAGTCATTATTTTAAATTAATCAATATAATAACAATTTCTTGATGATATAATTATTTGTGCAAATTTGAATAGTTGGATAAATAAAAATAAAATATTATATAATGTATAAAATCTAAAATTATCAAATATTTGTATTTTGTGAAATATATAAACTTTTTTGTTAAAAAGTAAATACAAAATTTAATCCATAAATATGCTTAGAAAAGATTTATTTTATTATATTTATAAATTAAATTTTGTATTTATTTCTTAATAAAAAAGTTTATATATTTTATAAAATATAAATATTTAATAATTTTAGATTTTATATACTATAGTGAATTAAATATATTTAATTTAAACATGCACAAAATAATAATTCATAATTATTTTTAGTTTAGAATTTTATAAAATAATATTTTAAAGAAAAAAATGAGTATAATAGTAATTTCTAGAGAATTGAATTTATAACTGTAATCATTAAATATAACTCTTAACAAATTTTTTTTAAGTTAAGATATTGTAATCAAATTTATAATTATTTTGAATTTTTTAATAATTTTTTTATATAGATTTATTATATTTATAATAAATAAATAACAAACAAAATTAAAAAATATATTTCTTTTGACAAAATCAAATAATTATTTTATTTAATAGTTACTGGATGAATAAAAAACTTGGGATAAAATTGAAATTTCATTAATTCAAAAATCGTTCAAGTATTGTGATATTTCAAATGATATAAATGGATCTAAGAAAAGATTACTTTTGGATTGTTTACATGTATAATTTAATAATATTATCAAGTTTATTAAAATTTATTTTTAAAAGAAGAATGAGAAAAATAATTCATCTTTTAAACTAGAAGATGATTGTAATATTAACAAAAGTAATAATAAAAGTTATTATGAAAATAAAATAATATATATTAATGATTGAAAGGATTAAATATGTATTTGATATAAATTTTTGAATAATATTAATATTAAAATAACAAATATATATTTATTTTATAAAGTATTTAGATCTTATTTAAAACATGTCCAATTATAATTTGAATAATATTCAGATACTTTACAATTTCTGATTTTGTGTAATGTATCCAGTTCTTAATTATGGGGAATTATTATATGTTGGAAATATTGTAGATAGTGCTTTATAGTAATTATTAATATCTTATCATTTAATATTAATCATGTTTACAATTAATTATTAACTATATCTATTGATAATCAATTGTCAACTATATTTATTAACAATCAATTATTACCTAAGAGAATGTCTACCAAACCCCTCCAGAAATATTTTGGTAGAGTTTACTAGAAATTACAAAGTGAATAATATGAAAAAATACCAAAATTAAAGAATCTGTGAGTGATCAGCAAAAAAATCAGAATTAACAACTGGTACTTTACAATAATAACAATAAGTCTGAAATAATCTGACAAACTCACCAACTAAATCATAACTAACTAACTAAATCAAAAAATACAAGCTAAATAACATGATAAAATACAAATCGATAAAATTCACATAAATCACCTGAGAATAACTGGATCTGTAAAAGAAAACCAAAATTAGAAACTAAAGACACAGAACATTTGGTGTCAACTGAAATTCATCTGATTATGATCATTTTCCGGCAATAATAACAAAGTAACTGTACATTTGGAAAAGAACAATATTATTATTACAATAATAATACGACCGTGCAATCACATGATCAATCAAGCCAATCAAATTTAATGATCAGCAACCAATCAAGTTCATGGATATTCGCAAAACTGTTGAAGTTAATGTTGAATTCACCAAAATGAGTTTTAAAGTAAAGAAAGAATATAAACTTGAGGATGGTAGCCTAATCTTAGAACGTATACGAGAATATTTTAATGTGCCTTTAACCGCAACTCCAACAAAACTACCTCTAAATCATAGTGATTCTCTTTACGTTGATGTCGCCGCCTATTTTAAACAGCAATTGGAGAATGTTAGTTGTAGAATCACCACGATTGCTATTCTTCGAAACCGAGAAGTTTGGGAAAGGTAAATGAATTTTTCCAAGATATTAATTCTTGTGTGCAGAAAATTAAGCTTTATTTTCTTTCATGTTTAGATATCAACAATTTAAAAACTTGAAAAAGCAAATGGAGGCAGAGGCTAGAAGTGCCTCAACTTCAGACTATACAAGCTGTTTCAATGACACAGTCTTATTTCATGGTACCCATCCTGATAATGTTCATTCTATACTCGAGCATGGTTTGGTAAGTCATAGCTCAGCTACGGTAATCTTGTTTAATTTTGTATTGAACTAAATTAGACTGTTAAACCTTTAAATTAAAACAATTTCAAATTGTAAAAAAATAGGATAGTCGATTATCTAGACAATTTGGCAATTGTGGCCCTGCAATATACTTATCGCCGAGTTTTGAAAAGTGTGATCTTTTTGCAAGTCGCCACAATAATGTAGAAAGATGTTTGATAGTGTGTGTAACTGCACTCGGTAAAATATATGACAATACAAAATTTAAAGCAGTTGATCCACATACAAAATTTCCGCCAAAAGGATACGACAGTGTTAAGCATTATGTTGCAGTTGCTGATGAATATGTTGTTTATGAAAACGTCCAAGTGTTACCTATATTGGTAATCAATTATGAGCGAGAGAACAAAACCGTTAGTATATTATGCATTATCTATTAATTGTCGAGTTTATCTTGTTAAAACGTGTAATTTGATTTTATCTATTTGACTTTTTAGTTTCCAGATTTTACTTCTCGTATTTCAACTTCAGGATTAGTCTTAGGATATACACCTCATCCTCCAGGCTTTCCAAATATGATGTTGAATAATCCATTTCCGGTTCCTGGTTTTGCAAACTTACCTGTGAATAATCCATTTCCTATTATAAATAATCCATCAAACACGACAGTGAATAATTCATTCCCAATTCTAAACAATCAGCCAAATGTACCTATGAATAATTCATTCTCAATTCTGAATAATCAAACAAATGTTTCATCACCGTCTTCCGGAAGTTCCGGTAGTTTACTCTTTGGATTACAGGTAGCTGAGAATTATAAAGAAAATTTTTTCTTTGGTAACTTGCTCTATTGTTTATAATTATTAAAATCTTATAAATTTTTAGTCGGCCAAAACTTTCCTAACTCATTCAACCCCAAGTCATCACCCATTAAATTCAAGTATTAATTCATTAACATACTCTAATTTTAATACTGGAAGTCTTCAATTCCCAAAAGGATTGTCTCCTCTATTTGTTGCGCATTCGTCAGCTTTGCCTCCGTCTAGCAACTCGCCTGCTGATTACACTATGCGTAAAGCTCGTGCGACATTGCAGCAATGGATTGCTAAAATAAACTTGACGAATGGAAGCTCGAATTTTTCGGGTGCACAACTTGCAGACAAACAGTATTGGCCTAATGCATCAAAATCAAGGTTTCCAAATTTGGCATCATATTTAGATTGGGTAATGTCAACAAAAGGAGGATCTACAAGAGAACTTGATTTTGATCTAGTGGAAATGTTAAGAAAATTGGATAGTTGTGAAGGAATTGTTTATGCTAGACGTCATCATGTCGAATCAACGCGTGCTGTTAATTGGCACGAAGCATTGATACTTGCAAGCGATCAAAGACTTCAAGAAGCATACTCAACTCATGAAGGATGCACAATATGCGCTGATTCAATACTTACCAACCTCACCCAAGTTTCAGACATTACACAAATGAAAAATTGTCCTCATGTTTTCCACAAATCATGTATCGAGGCATGGCTAAGTATGCCATCATCCCCAAGAGCATGTCCTAATTGTAAAACTCCCTGTCACGACCCTTTCGCGGCTCCAACTGTTGGACCAATGCCAGATGGAGATATGGCATATATATTTAATGAAATTTTGGGGGCCTGGTTTATTTGTTATGGAATACCAAATGCTACTCAGGTTTCATGCCATCCTTCTCCTGGTATGCCATTCAAAGGTACCACACGAATTGCAGTATGTCCTATATATTTAAAATGGGGCCCTTTATTATTCATTCGATTGGTGGCTGCATTTTATTATCATCACACGTTTACAGTAGGAACATCGCTCACTACTAATTGCGCTGACTCTACCACTTGGAACGGGATCCATCATAAGACCATGACTGATGGTCCGTTTGGATTCCCAGATCCAACATATGAAGATCGCGTTTCTCTTGAATTGGACGCCAAAGGCATCATGTTATTCTTGAGGGATTTAGTTCAGCAGTAATAAAATTACTCAAAGGAAATCTATCTAATTCCTATAGCAACAGTGAAATATGAAATTTGAATAATATATTCGCATGAACATTCTGAATTTACAAAGTTTGAGCTTGTATTATTTGCAATTAATAATAATAATAAATTTTCTTCGTATGCATAAAAGCATGCAATCAATAATTATTTCACATATTCCATTTAATTTATTTGTAACAATGTTCTCTATGAAGTCGTGAAATCAAGTTGTGCGCATATGTGTACCAATAACAATAAGAGACTCCATTTTTCACCTAAACTAAATATCGACATTTTGGAAAATTTACTAAAATTTACTGCTTTCGACGCTTTTTTCATTTTCATCATCTTCGAACCGGTCATTATTAGCGTTTCTTAAATTCATTCATTTCAGCTTGAACGCATTCACTCCCTCAAGGACCTGTTCCTTCTTTTTTTCATCCACGTCTTTATACAATTTATATAGTAAAAGCATCTCAACATGGCACATGTTAGTTTTTATGTTTAATTTGTTAAAGCCTCTCATCTAAATAGATTCACTTCTGAACTGTATAATTTTTTTAACTTCTATTTATTTAGAGACTAGGAGGTCGTAGAAAGAACGTAAAAAAAGGATTCCAATTTACTTTGATGGTAGTTGGTAAGTATCGTGCTTTTTACTCTAACAGCAATTTTTAAAGCAAAGACTTTTGGTCAAGAAAAAAATTCTTGCATAGATTTCGATTTCGCTTTAAATTAATAATATAATTTTTTAAATAGGCGCGTCTGGCACCGGTCGTACCACTTTTGTTAACACACTTTGCTGCTCCGAAGTTTTACCTAAGAAAGTTTGCGATAATCCGGAAAATGCACACGTTGAAGAAGGAATTCGTATAAAACCAGTTACAGTCGGTAGGCTCAAGCTTCATAGATTTTCTGGGGATATTTAAAACATTAATAAACAATATTATCTCGATAATATTTCAGAGCTTGATGAAGATGGTGTCCGCATCGCTTTAACGATTGTAGATACTCCTGGGTTTGGGGATAATATTGATAATGAATTTTGGTATTTATATTTTGTGCTTTTCTATTTTGAAATCAAAATTCAGAATTAATTTTATTTGTGGTTAAAAGTTTTCAGGAAATAATGGGTTACTTAGAAAGACAATATGACGATATTCTTGCTGAGGAATCTAGAATTAAACGTAATCCACGGTTCAGAGATAACAGAGTTCATGCACTTCTTTATTTTATTACGGCTACTGGGCATTCGTAAGAATTGAATTTAATATACAGTTAAAGTGCTCTATAACGGATTTGTATATAACGAATATTTTCGCGGTACAAATATATACAATCAGCCTTCTGATATCCGAATATTTTTATATGCCGAAGGCATTTGGTCGGCCCATGGACTTCGTTATAAAGCACCTTGACTGTATACTTATATATATAATATATAGTTATGTAATTTTTTTGTCAATTATGAAATAAGTCCCCCTAATAATTTTAATTTAATTAATATAGTTTGCGTGAAATTGACATCGAGCTGATGAAGCGATTAAGCCCACGGGTTAATGTCATTCCAGTTATTGGAAAAGCTGACACATTGACTCCAACTGAGCTTGGTGAATTCAAAAAAAGGGTGAGTTCTATAAATCTTTTACTTGGTGTTTTTTTATTATATTAAATCCATAAATTTTTTGTTAGATTATGGAGGATATTGAATATTACAATATTCCTATTTATAATTTTCCATTTGATGTCGAAGAAGATGACGAAGAAACCGTGGAAGAAAATAGTGAACTTCGGGTACTTTTCTTTTTATGTTAGCTTAGTGTGCAAGTTTGTCGTTTGTTTATTTTTCTTTCTATATTATTTTTAGGCTCTTTTGCCGTTTGCAATCATCGGCAGCGAAGAAGAAATAAATGTCAATGGTAGATCGGTTCGTGGGCGTCAATATCCATGGGGTGTGGTTGAAGGTTTGTTGGTTTTTTATATCAGAATATTTTAGTTTCCAAACTCAATTTTAAATTCTTTCATTTTTTTTTAGTTGATAACCCTCAACATTCTGACTTTGCTAGATTAAGATCCGCTCTATTGAGGTAAAATAAGAAAAAAATGTAAATTTTTATATAACATTCAAATACTAAACTTGATTATTTTTTTTAGCTCTCATTTGCAGGACTTGAAAGAAATCACTCATGATTTCTTGTATGAGAATTATCGTACAGAAAAACTTAGTCGGGGTGTTGACAATACTCCTGAGTAAGAAAATTTACCATTTTTTTATGACTCGTTATAAAATTGATGTATATAAATCTAAAATAATAATTTGTTTTATAGAGAAACTAATATTCTACCTGAGGATCTTGCAACACAAAGTGTAAGGTTGAAGGAAGAACAATTGAAGAGAGAGGAAGAAAAAGTATTTATTTCATTTGTTATTTCTTGCATTTTAATTTTCTAGCTCAATAATATTTAACCATTTAATCATTTTTTTTATTTTATTATTATTTTTATAATATAGTTGCGAGAAATAGAACTAAAAGTACAAAAAGAAATTACCGAGAAAAGACAAGAGCTTTTAGCCAAAGAAGAAGCTTTGAGAAATCTCGAGGCGCGCCTTGCACAAGCTCAAGAAAATCCATAATTTATTCATTGCTAGAAGCAATTACTATCGTTTTCTTAGAATATAATTATTTATTTACTATATTTTAATTAATTTATTTATTGAACGTTGGTTGGATGGGAAGATTAGACTTCATATACATATTAATATTATATAATATAATATATAATATATACACAATTAATACATTTCAATTAATTATTTTCTTTTGGTCTTGTATAATTTATCCGTAATTTAAAATATTTTTATTAGTATTATTGAATTTTAGAAACAATAAACAATAACCTATTGTAGAATAAACATTACTGGCTTGTGTTTGCGTTTCACATTGATTTTGCGACTTGGTTGTTCGATCAGCCACAAGATCGACAAAATCTGCAATTCACCATTTTCTCTAGAAAATGGAGCATAGCGATAACAGACAAACTCTAAATATGGGGAGCGGTTAAGCGTTGCGAGTCATGTGATCTGACACGGGATAATTGGTTGACCCACTTCGAAAGAAATCAGGTGTTAAAGTGTCTTTAAGATCTGCAAAGTGTACAGCAAAACAATAATAATGAAAGTGAAAACTGTTTTCTTGTAATTTTGATAATAATGGATCTTTCAGACAAAAATCCAAGTTTTTATTTATTATCTTACTATTTTTTATGATATTTATTATTATATTTGTTTACAAATTATATTATTATGATATGAATTTTAATATATCACATGATTTCTCATAGTTTATTTTGATTGGATAATTGATTTACATGTGATTTGTAAATCATATCCATATTTATTTCATATTATTCATATTTTACTCATATCGATATTATTTCATTCTATTTTTATTATATTTCATATTATTTCATTTTTATTTTATATTATTTCATTCTATTTACATTATATTTCATTCTATTTTTATATTATTTCATACTATTTTATTTTATTTATATATTATTTCATTCTACATTAATTATAATTTATACCAATTATATTTAATTCATATTATTATTATTAGTATGAAAAATATGTGTTAATTGATTTACATAATCTAATTTGATTGATATTAATAGTAAAATTTATGTAATGTTAAAATGAGCAATATACAAATATCAAGTAAGTGAACAATGTATAAACATCAAGTGAGTGCTTTTTGTAATCATAATATTAATTAAAAATAGCTTTAAACTTTGAAGGTTAAGTAACAATAACTTATATAAATATAACATGTATCTTAACTTAGAAAAATAATCTTTTTATTTACTTTTAATCTTCTAATTCACTTTGAATCATTTATTACTTTTAATCTTTTGACAAAATTTTCTTAGAAGTAAGTCATATTATAAGTCTTGAGTTAGAGTTTTTTAGTCAAGTATTAATTACTTTTTTCCTTTCTTATTTGTATTCTTTTATTTTTAAAAGATCTCTTGTTTATAACAAGTGATGTTTTCTATTTAACATAATTAATTTTTTATCATTACACTGCAAAGTTAATTAATATTATTTAGAAATTTAATAAAAAAAGAAGATAATTTTATTAAAAAGTTAATCAATAAAAGAAGATTAAATAATAATAAATCATTTAAATTAAAAAGAAGATTTCTAAACTCATTCTAGCAATTTAACAAAATGAATACATTATTATTTATCTTTAATAAATTAGTTTCTCCCAACTTTAAACACTTAAAACATATCATTATAATTCAAATATTCTATAACATAATTATTTATTAATATTTAATTACTTTTATTATATTTAATATTTTAATAATTTAAATTTATTTAAATTAATTATTTATTATTTATTATTTAATTATTTATTTCTATTGGATGAAATTGAAATCATGTGACTTTTTCTATGTGATTTGAACATATGATAATATTTTGTAACATGTTATAATATTTTGTAATATAAAATAAAAAGATAAAAATAAGTATGATAAAGATATAGATGAAATAAACCAATAATAAAAATATAAGTTTTATAGTAAAAAATACAAAAATAAATGAATTTAGTGCTATAGTAAAACAAAAAGTGTACAAAAATATGATTATTATTTAGGTATTATTACTGTTTCTAGTTCTTACATATGAGAATATTTAGAAATGGTTAACAGTGACTGTGTTCACGACAGATTTTAAATAAGAAAGATATAAATAATGAAAGTGAATAATTAACAATAATGAACTAATAAGAATATAAGTATAAGATAAATATTTAAATGTGTTTGAATAATAATAAGACAATACTAAAACTGAATATACGTTATAAATCAAAGTTAAAAAGTGTATTGATAAGATAAAAGAAAATATGATGACAAGTGAAAATAACAAAAGTAAAACAAATAAAAGAAAAATAAAACACAAACAAATAAAAATAAAGTAACTAAAAGAAATAAACAAGAAAAATGAAAAAACAAGACAAAGATTAAAATCAGGATATTATCTTCTTAGTTTATTTCAAGTTAATTCTTATGTTACATATATAGTGAATTTGAGTTATACTGATCTACATGTTATTTACATATATAAATTACAAAGTAAAATTAATAAAAGTAAAGATTTACAACATGTTGGAACACAATAACTATTGTATAATATTAGAAAGGGATTTGTAAAATCTATATATTGCTAATTAAATTAATATAATAAGAGATTAAAATAAAGTACCAATAAGATTTAAAATATAAAATGATATGATAATAGTATGAATTAATTGGTAAATTAAATGATGATGAAATCTAAATTAAAATATTGCAATAATAATGTAAAATAATTAGATAAAAATATAAGAAATATAAAAAAGTAAAAATAAAAGAAAAAGTTTAAATGAATATTACTGCGCTAAAAATATAATATGATAAAGTTGATGAAAGATAAAATGGTAATAGTATTATGATTTAGATATCAAAAAGATAATGATATTGTTATGATATAAATATTTGGTTCTTATTTTATTGATTAATTAATATCATAAATTTAATTGGATAATATTCTATTATATTCTATTGGTTAATTTAATATTCATATTTTATTGGATAGTTATTTTTAGATAGTGATCACTTCAAATGATCACTTTGAATGATTATTCCAAATGATCATTCCAACTGATCATTTCAAGCGCTCTAAGTGATCATTTTATAATTATCAAATACTTATAAATACAGCTTGTATCTTAGCTTAGATTCAATAGCAGAAGCAATAGCTCATAAAGCAGAAGCAATAGCTTATAAAGCAGAAGCAAGTTCAATAGCTTAGCTTAACTCTCAAGTTCAATAACTTTCAGAATCTCAAGAATAATAAATAATAATTAAAAACATATAATAAATTAATGATAAATTCGTCTAATAATAAAATTATAATTGAATTATAATCTTATAATGAAATTACATATTTATTATATAAAATTCTTTAATTAAACACTATTATTAAAAATTCCAGATCTCATTCTAGCTGACCACGTCATGAACACACTGTTATCTTTCTTTAGATTCATTTATAATCATAATTTAATGCTTGATGCATTATATAGATTTGATTATATATACTCTCTCACCTGTTGTCACGATCAGGCTCCTGGTAGATATAATTGTGACATTGTCATGAGTCCCAGGCTCAGATAGGTAATCTCATGATGTGGGTGTTCAACCAATGTCTATTTTGATATTTCAATGATTCAATCCAGTTGCTTTTAGGATCGCGACGCAGTACGACTTCTTCTATTCTATTAAATTAGAATAGATAATACTACTACTAATAAATATCTCCTTTGTATTTACTTAGTGTGGTGACGATTCTATAGCAATACAGTACTGGTATTCTATAGCAATCTGGTTGAGTGTCCAGTAGTGTATAAAGTAAGTGTTATAACAAAATTAATAATTATAAAATCAATTAATGTAC
>CAJVPL010001309.1:0-14865 GCA_910591945.1 Ambispora gerdemannii | reverse complement strand
TAATATTTATAATTCATTCTCTTTACTTAAGTTTAATCGTCCCTCTCCCAACATCATATGCTTATAGTGATTCTCAGTGAAACCCACTATTCAGAATCGCTGTAACAATATTTATATTCTTATATTTGATAATTTTAATATTAATATAGTATCTTATTAATATATTTATTTAATTAATTACTAATTAATAATTTTTTTGATTAATTAATATAAAAAAAAAGATAAAATTAATTTTATTACATATATGGAAAAAAGTTAGTAAAAAAGAAATAAATTAATTTTTTTCAAAAATGAGTTTTGTATCTAATATATAATATAAATATATAAATTATATTTTGTATAATTATGAACACTTATTTTCATAATAAAAAAATTAGATCTGATCTTTCAAAGTTTTTATTTTATATAGATCAATTAATAATAATCAAAATTAAAAATTTAATTATCAGAAAATTATAAATTTATTAATTTATCTCTTTTTTATTGATTTTATCTCATATATTTAGAATTAAATATTAATTCAGATATTTTTTGATAAGTACAAAAGAAAAATTTTAAGTATAATCAAAAATTCATATATTTTATATTAATTATACTTAACAAAATCTATAAAAGTTTAAAATATTAATATTATTAATATAATAAGTTTTAATATTATAATTTTTTTTATTTTATTTTCTTAAAATCAAAGTAAAAAGAAAATTATTAGTGAATTTTTATTTATATTGCTTATATTTTTGAAAATATTCTAAAGTTTCAAATTATTATAACTAATTAAAAATTAATATTAATATATGCTATACAAATTATATTTTTTAAATTGCAAAATCTTTTATATATTTGATATATTAAAAAAATATGCTGATCAACTATTAATATTATTTTTTATAGATAAAGAATAAATTATATTTTTGAAAAGCTGAATTAATCTTACAAGATCCAAAATAAAAATTAACTTTAATAAATAGTAAAAAGAAATAGTAAAAAAATACAATAAAAAGTTATTAATTATTATATATTTGCATAATATATAATTATTATTTAAGATATATTTTGTAAGTTTATTTCTAAATAATATAATAATATCATAAGTAAAAGAATTTCATGCAATATATTCAAGTATCAGTAAGTAATCTTTATACTGTTTATAAAAAAATCTTTTTTGTATTAAAGAATTAACATCAAAAAATTTAAATTATAATTTTTCAGAAAAAAATCTGAATTTTTTAAGTTCAAAACAATTTATTTTATATACAAATTGTTATTAAAGTATTTATATTAAAAAAAGATTTATAAATAATTCTTGAAGATATCTAATTTAACTCCAAAAAATTTGCTAAAATTTTGTAGTAATATCTTTTAATTCAAAAATATTTTATTAAAACTATTGTTTGTAACTTACTAACTTTTACCAATATTGATGAATTTAAAAATGCCAATTATCATAATAAAGATCAACTGAAATTAAAAATTCTTTGAAATAGCAATAGTAAAATTATAGCTAGCAATTTAACTTTTTGCCAGCACATCAAAATACAGTTTTAGAAAATGTCTAAAGCCTGGTTTATTATATAATATATAATTATATAATTATATAATTAAAAGATTGATTTTAAGTTTAGAATTAGGATTAGAATTAGAGTTATAATCAAGATTATATATAAAATTGCCTTCCTAATATTTTATCTAGATTTAAGTATTTGTTTTCCATTATTTTTCATGTTTATGTCCACACTTTGAATTTGTTTTGCCGAATTGATTAAAAATTTATACATTCTTTATTGGTTTGTATTTCAGATTGATTATTAGATAGACCAGACTTTAGACATGTTCCAGTCCTAAATAAAATGTTGAGCCTATTTCAAGAGTTAATTATAGTTATACAAAAATCCACAAGTGCAATACTTAAAAGAACATCCAGTTGGAGCAAAAAATGCTATTTCACCTTTCATTGAAAGAGATCTGTCCATCTTTAAGTTGACTGAACTGGGAAAGCATATTAGAAAATGTGATATATGTTACAAATCGAGCACAATAGCAGAACATGTCCTGATGTGAAGGATACAACAAAAGATAATTAGACTTGTTGAAAGAAAAAAAATTAATCGTGACAATATTTCTGTTTTAGTAAGATAATTTATAACTTTCATAATCTATGTAAACAGCTTGAACAAAAAAAAACATGAACTTTTACAACAATTATCATTGGCAATTGCAGATAAATGCATTAAAATAAAGTCTATTGTGTTGTAAATAAAGTAATATCAAATTCAAACATAAATTAAATTTGACACAAATGTTAACATTCGGCAATTCCAAGTCACATGATATAGCTATGGTGGAAATAGCAAATTAGCATGGTTACCAAAATTTGATTATCACACAACATCTCTACGTATCAATTTTAACGTGATATGCTGATCGCTAATGCAAAACTACATTGATAGTCATTATGATTGAATTACGTAAGTATACGTACATACATGTATTACATGTTTCAAGATCCTGTTCTATTGATATTCACACAACATACCGATACGCATCAGATAATGGATGTATCACCAGTATTCTACAAGCGTATCCAAGAATTCTATCTTCGAGAATTTGATTGTAATGTATTGGTTACTGTCGGCCAAGAACCAAACAGGAGAACGTTCCGGGCACATTCTGGATTCCTGAAAGCAAGCTCGAGATATTTCAGAGCTGCGTTTTCCGGCGATTGGATCCGAACAGACCAAGATGGAAATATTTTGTTCGAGAAACCAAATATTAAACCGGTTGTTTTTCAAGTTATATTAGAGTGAGTTTTTTATTTCTAGTTTTTTTTGTTTTAGTTTAACAACGAAATTAATCTCGAATTTTGCAAAAAAAATTGCAGCTATCTCTATCTTGATCAATTATTTGAAGTTGTGCGAATGCCTGAATTGGATTTACTTGAATTGCTAGTTGCCGCTGATGAACTTGAATTGGTTGATTTGTGTAGTCGCATTGAGACTAGGATCATTCAAGAAGAGCGACCATGGTTACGAGAAAATCTTCAACGTGTATATAGCACAGTATTCGATCAAGAGCAATGGTACAAACTTCAGAAAAGATGTGAACTAGAAATGAGAATGAACCCAAGTCTTATCTTCAAAGGAGCCGAATTCACAAAATTACGAAGCGACCAACTTTTACAAATTGTGACGTTTGACGATCTCGACATGGACGAAATCGAAATTTTCGAAAGTCTAATTAAATGGGCCACCTCACAACACTCAGAGCTCGAAACAATCGCCGTCCAATTATGGTCCGCGCAAAATTTCGAAACCGTTAGACGCACAATAATCGAACACCTTGGACACATTAGATTCTACGGGATCCCGTCCGACAAGTACTGGACCCGAGTTCTGCCCTACAAGAAACTCGTTCCGAAAGAACTACGTCAGGATATTGCACGTTTGAAGTTTCTCCCTGGTGCGAGACCTAAATTTCGCAACTTGCCAGCGCGCAAGAAATCTAAACCTTCGGGCTTCATTTTGAACAGAGATAATTATTATGAGAGCGATGCGTTTATGAGAAGCGAAGAGGAATCTTTTTATGACAGTGAGCAAAGTGATACGCTTTATGGTTCTACTCTAGCTGAAGTGAATTACTTTTTTTGATGGTGTCCTTGTATATGTATGTATATATAGGTATGTCGCCCGATGTACGGTTCGATCTTATGTAAAAGATAAAAAGGAGCGCTTGGAGCTATTTGTTCATTGCTGAAATCAATTAATTATAGGTCAGAATGAAGAACACTTTCATTTATTCTATAATCTTTTCTTGCATATTTTCATCTATCTCAATTTTTACATGTACAATAAAATTGTGGGTTTAAGCAATCATTTGGTTTTAAAATACATGTATACCGATACATTGTGCGATATACATGTAATAACGATAATGATAGCGATAGGAATTAATCCCTTATCGTTATCGTTATAGTTATCGTTATCGTTATCGTTATCGTTATAGTTATCGTTATCGTTATGTGAGAGTCAAATCAGATCGTGTGATACGTTAGACAATTCTGAACTAATAAACTGCGTTCAAATTATTACATGTATAACGATAATAATTTCATATACATATACATGTATTTTAACTTTATATCGTCGATCATCCAAGTACATAATAACAAAAATAATAAAATCACAATAATTACGACAAAGTCAAACACACCACATACAACACACAAATACAAAATAATAAAATGACTGGTTTACTCGTTGAACTACTACAAGAAATACTAAAATATATAGAAGACGACATCTCATCGATATTTTCATGTCTTTTGGTAGATCGATTTTGGTGTCGTCAAGCTGTTCGGGTGTTATGGAAGAGACCATTTACATTTCTGAAATACGATAGAGATGCTATTGCAATTATCACTACTTGGCTGGCGTGCTTGAGTGAGGAAGATAAACGTCTACTAAGGGAAAAAGATGTCCCGTTGAAATTAACGGCATCCACAACTTTATTCAATTATCCAATGTTTTTACAGGAATTGAATTTCGGACTTTTGGACGATGCTGTTGGGAAATGGGTTAATGCCTGTGCATCTTCGGCTCTTTCCAGGCGACGAGATATGGTTAACAAATGGCGGATTACAACTAGTCTATGCAATTTTATTTTTCTTCATGCTGAAACTCTCACAACTATTAATATCACAAAATTTCAAGATACGACAGATGTCCCGAACTTCACTAAATTCCCAAGAGCTTTCTCGATAATTCCTCAGCTTAAAGAAATTGGATTCTGGGGTACAAAAGAGGCAATCACGTTAGGTGATTTAGCAAATATTAGAAATTTTCTACTTGGTGTCCATGCTCATAGTCCACCGCTCTCATGTCTTCATCTTCGAAATGATCTCGTAGATGTGGAGACACAAAAACTGACTTCGGGTATAGTTGAATCACAACACGGACTAACAGAGTTCAAATTCAAAGGAAGTTGTGATTATTCTAATGTGGCTTTATTGAAATTGTCCACTGATAAACTTTCGAAATTGGAATTCTATCAGATTGATCTAAATAACTCAATTGTGGAAGCTTTCTCTGCGTGTCCAAATCTCTCCAGTTTGACTTTTATCTCGTGCACGAATTGTTCAAACGAAATGTGGGGACCGGTCCTGAATTCGACGCTTAAACTTCGGCAACTTTATTTCCATCAACCAAATCGAAATAGCGGTAATACGGATATGGCACCATTGATACAATCGGCAGGTGTGAGTTTGGAATTCTTGGTACTTGGACAAGATTACTCAACGTCTGTGTTCGAAACAATACAAGAATGTTGTCCAAACATAACAGCACTATCAATAACACAAACAAAGGATAGTGTCTCCACGATTTTCCCAGCTATAACAAGTTGCAAAAATCTTTGTCAGTTATCGCTACGAGTGGAACATTGGGAAGGATTCGCCAGCGATGTGATTCTAAATGATCTTGCAAATTCAATTCCATCTGAGCTCGTTGCTCTGAATCTGGATCTCCCCATAACGCCCGAACAATTATCCACGTTTCTAATGAATATTAAATCGCCACTTGCAAGACTAGGTCTCGTCAATAAACGGACATTAACAGATGAACATCTTTCTGTGATCACGGAATTCGCAAAGACACGAGGTACACTAAAGAAAATTGGATTTGGTGGACTTTACAAATTGTGGTTTCAGTTCGATCAAGCAAGAGTACTCGAGGCAAAGAAATATGTGGATTTTGTTCAAAATATTTGGTTTGATATGTACGCGGAAAGGTTGGAGGCAGAATTTAAGGTTTTTCCCGATTTTTATCAAGTTAGTTAACAAAATCATGCTACAGTTCATATATATTGATATTTGTTTTTTATATTCTTTTAAAGGTACCTCAATATGGCGGACTCAGTTGGCACTAAGCTGCTGTTACATTATTTTAATATTAGCGTAAAAATAGTAAATTATTTTATCACCATACACTTTAATTGTTTTTTCGCGGTATAATTTTATAATATTTTTGGCATTGTAGTAATATTTATACCTAGAAGAAACTATGATTATATGTATTTTCGAAATTTTAGACATACGTATATACAAACAATACCAACCCTTTGTGCAATTTTTATTTCAGAATTATAAAGATTTCTTAGCTTGCCGATGTTGAATCAAAAATTCAGCAGCAAGAAGTAATTCAAACCAAGATTGAATCAATAAAAACATGGGGACAAGAACCCAAAGACCATTAAATAACTACAACAAAATTCCAATAAAAAATTTTTACCAAAAAACAAAACCAAAAATTTGAATCGAAAGAAGGATTATGCATACATACCACCATGTAAACCCATAGGTAAAGAGGATTATCAGTGGCAAGAGACTTATTTCCGGTCAAATATTCCGGCATCCAAGTTAAATATCCTCCATACAATTCACAAGTACATAAAAGGAATTGTAGTGGGTGTCTAATGGGGTGGTCTTTTATAATTGCCCATAGTACTAGTACGGAAAGTGGACCGCATACTATAAATGTGGGGATTTCTATTGAGACTACTGTCGGTTCGGCGATTAACCACCTTGAATCGGCTTTTCCATATTCTTTCCCTATACAGGCAGGACAGGAATATATATATAAGATTATAAATAAAGATTAAAATTCACCAAAGATGATATTTACATAATTCAGCCATTCGACCAGAACTAGTCTCCACTGTCCGTCCTAAAACGGACATATATACAAATGATCCCTCCAGAATAAAATGCACTAACGCATCCCACGTTAACCACGCAAACACATATTTCTCTGATGTCTTGAATTTCTCACGCGATAGAAATCCATATGCTGCGACAAATGACACGGTGATTAGCAGCAATGTGAATAAAAGTGAATAGATTGCTGTTGGTTCTTGTAATTCTGCTGGGATTAATGACATGATTGGATTGTTTGAGTGTGAAAAATATTTTATTGTTTGTATTAAACCACATGCATGTTGTGTTCGATTATTTAATCAAAATTCGAGCCAGTGTTTTGAATGATTACATGTACTTAAAATCCGCTATTCCATTTATGCAGAACAATCAGAACAATGATCATTTTCCATTTTTCGTGGTGATAACGATAAATAACTGCGCCCCTTGGATTACTAATTTTCCGCAGTTTATAAATAACGATAAGACCCGCTGTTCTCTCAAACAAACCGGTTATCCCTTTTTTGTAAATTCTACTTACGTACACTGTATAAAATCAGAACCTAATCAACCCCCAAAAAAATTAGATCAGATTAAGCTTTTGTGTATAAATAAGTGTCGATAATAAAACTCGACCAAATTATCTACAGAAGAAACTCGAAATAAAATTATGAGTGAAAGGCAAACAAGTGATCAACAAGATTTATTACCTTCTCGTACAACTGCTGCAAGTAGTGGAAATACTAATAACAGTAACAATACCACACAAAATACGAGCGAGAATAATTTTAATAATAACAATACCCGATCATTTGGTGGAACTGCTTCTTTTCGAGGATATAGAAGAGGTGGTCGTGCACGTGGCCGTGGTAATAATTTTCGTGGACGAGGCGGCAACGGTGGACATCGATCGTTGTCGAATTCACGAATATTAAATGAAAACAATAATATCGAAAACGATCCTGGTAGCATAAATAGCTCTCAAGAAAATAATAACATTCGTAATAACAGTCGTAATAACAGTAATAATAACAGGAATGGTAGTGTAGCTTTTCGTCGAAATAACAAGCCATCACATAATTCAGATGAACAATCGAGATCTCGCAGAAATAGGGACAATGTAGAGCGTTCTCAGCAACAAGCAGAGAACGCGGAATCCAACGATCCAGCAGCAAGTTCGAATATTTCTAATTCTTCTACAGGTGACTTGTCTAAATTTGGACAACAAAAAAATACGCAAGAGATTTCGCAGAGTGACCATACAGAACAAGAACAGCCAGAAACTAGCTCAAATCATAATAATAGCAATAATAGTCGCCCGCGATATCGACGACGAAATAACCAGACAAGAAACAATAGAATAGAATCTGCGAATTCAGAAGCAGTTGGCGGACAACAATTATCTGCCAATGTCAAGGGAAAAGCCCGTGAGGTTCAATCATCCTCATCGAATGATTTCGCTTCAAATTCTAAAAGTTCACGACCGAAATATAAGTATCTTGGTTCTCACTCAAAACGGGCAACAATAATGCAAATGTCACAAAATGAAATCACTGATGTTCTTACGTCAATTACACACGGCCTTACAACTTCCACTTATGAGTGTGTGATCTGTTTCGAATTTATTCGCCTGAGCCATCGAACTTGGTCTTGTAATGTGTGTTGGGTGGTACTTCATTTGCATTGTACGGAAAAATGGGCGAAGAAATCGATTACAGAAAGTAAAAATACCGATAATATATGGGGTTGTCCAGGATGTAGAAGTGATTATTATTTCATTCCTCGTGAATATTGGTGTTTTTGCGGTAAGTTTATTTCTTATTAATAGTTAATTTTCTCGAATATATTCTAAATTTATAATATATTTAGGAAAAACGCGCGATCCCGAGATTAATCGGTATCTAACACCACACACATGTGGTCAAATCTGCAAAAAATCCAGAGATTGTCCACACGATTGCACATTGCAATGTCATCCAGGACCGTGTCCACCATGTAGTGCAATGGGACCAAAGACAACTTGCTGGTGTGGTCTTCAAACTTTTCAAAAACGTTGTGTTGATACTGATTACACCGAAAAATTATCTTGTGGTGAAAAATGTGGTCAGGTTTTAGAATGTGGCTCGCATTATTGTCAAAGACCATGTCATGGTGATCCCTGTAATACATGCACTGAAATAGAGACGCAGTTGTGTTATTGTGGAAAGAATGAACGTGTAGCTAATTGTGGCGACGGAAACGTCTTTAGAAGTACGTCCAATCGCGAAGGTGACCGTGAATATTGGATTGGTCATTTCGAATGTGAAACATTATGCGATGGGTAGGAAATCTATTTACAATTGCATATTTTTTTATATATAAATTATGGTTGAGACTAATGAGTTTCTTTGTAGGCTCTTGGAATGTGGAAAACATCGCTGTGAACGGATTTGTCATCCAGTTGATAGAAAACTGGAATCTTGTCCATACGATCCATCAAGGGTTGAGACATGTCCATGTGGCGAAAATTCAATCATTTCATTGCTCGGACAACAACGTACATCATGCACAGATGAGATTCCAACTTGTAATAATAAATGTCCGAAATTACTACAATGCGGTCATGCTTGTCAATATAATTGCCATCAAGGGGGATGTTCAACTTGTGAAGTGATACTGCAAGTCCAGTGTCGATGTGGTAGTACAACATTTCAACGAAAATGTTCAGAAATAAATCGAGAAAGTGACGAATTACCGACTTGCGATAAAATCTGTCAGGGACTTCGTAGCTGTGGTAAACATCGATGCAATGTTCGTTGCTGTCCTTCGGCCAACAAACCACGGAAGAAAATTATGTTTGGTCAAGAGCCAGAAGAAGAGGATGAAAATCATCGATGTACCTTTGTATGTGATAAAAAACTTAAATGTGGCAATCATAATTGTCAATTGCCATGCCATCGTGGTCACTGTTTGCCATGTTTAGAGGCGTCGTTTGAAGAATTGACATGTCATTGTGGTAGAACAAAAGTGTTTCCGCCAATATCATGTGGGATGACGATACCGCCTTGCCCTTATACTTGTATACGAGAGCCTCCTTGTGGACATGCTGGAGTGACTCATCCTTGTCATACAGATTCTCAAACATGTCCTCCGTGCCCTTACTTTGTTGAAAAAATGTGCATGTGTGGTCGATCAGCGATAAAAAACGTTCCTTGTCATAAATCGAATGTCAGTTGTGGTCGAATCTGCGATCGTATCGCACCATGTGGAGGTCATCGATGCAAACGTACTTGCCATTCTGGAGATTGTCTCACCAACGAACAGGGCGTCACTGGTAAATGCACACAACCATGCGGGAAACCTCGAAATATTTGCGGCCATCCTTGCACTGCTCTTTGTCACGCACCTGCCAGATGTCCAGAAGATATACCTTGTCAACAAAAAATTACGCTCTCTTGCAAATGTGGAAATTTAAAACAAGATGTCACATGTTTTATGAGTTCTCACAATTCAACAGAAAATAAAAATCGTGTGCTCCAATGTACCGATTATTGTGCTATGTTAGAAAGAAATAGACGATTGGCTCAAGCATTAGAAATTGAGACGGGTGAAGGTTCCGGCTTGAAATATGTTCCTAAATATCCCGAGGATCTTCTCAAATACTATACAGCTCATAAGGATTGGGCGAAAAACATTGAAACTCAAATAAATGAATTTATGAAATCAGAGTAATTTTTTCAATCGAATTGTAAGAAATGCGTTACTTCGTAAATAAGCTTTACTGATATTGATTTTTATTTATAGTAAACAAACTTTGGATCTTAAGCCAATGAAAGCACCTCATCGACAATTTATACACGAATTATGTGCAGTCTATAGACTACACTCTGAAAGCTTTGACGAAGAACCTTACCGAAGCGTATACATTAAAAAGAAGATTGACTCTATAATGCAAGTAAATTTATTGGTTTATTAATATAATGATTGATTGATATTTAGATCTTAATTTAACTATATTCATGTTATCATAATAGACCTCCGCTCACTCTCGCTCAGACAGTGGCAAATAATGTGTCTGCAAGTGGAAGCTCAACTTTACCCTCTACAATATCTCCTTCTGCCTCCTCTTCAGCGCTTGAACAACTCGTCCGTAAACCAAAACAGCCTGTCAACGGACTTTACCTTGCTGAATTAGAATTTGGGATCACCCGTGAAGAACTACAAAAAGAAATTGAACCAATCATGGGTCGATTCAAATTCGTGGTTAAATGGGTGGCTGAAGAAGACGCCGTGATAATGCCATTCGTTGGTTCAATGCAAATGGACGAACTTGAAATACTGTTGATGCGTCTCAAATATTCGGCAAAAGATGCTCTTGTACCAAAAGCTATATGTGCATGGGTTGAACTTTGTTGGGTCAACTCTAAATTCGAAGTTGTTTGGCGTGAGCGTGGAAAACTTATCAATAATCTTGGAAACGTCAGTGGATTAGGATCTGGAAGCGATGCCGAGGCAAAATCACCTCTCGTTATGATGCCTTCTAGACCCCCGATTGGTAATACAAATCCATTCGAAATTCTTTCATCAGAGAATAACAGTTCTGCAAACTTGAAGCAAGCTACACCGCGACCTTTGTCGAATGTTTGGATGTCTAGACGTCAGCAACATCAGCAATCGGTGGCTCCTTCGTCTTCGAGTTCTCGTCAAGTAAAACCATCACAAAATTATTCCAAAGGCTTTTTTGCTGGAAGTGAAGATGATGTTCCTGATGATTGGGAAATGTTGAGTGATGGTTCGTTGTAATTTAATTTGTTCTACTTAGTCAATACACATCTTTGTAATATATTACTTTTAATTGATATTAGTTTAATAAATAACTAAATTGTTACTTACATTTATTAGTATAATGGCAGTTATCGTTATCATTATATTTTTTTAGCATTTACATTTAAGCAATTTCCCGAATTGCTTACCTACAATAGGATTTTGCTAAAGTTTAAGAACGACCAAAACATTAATTTAAAAATATAAAGAACCTTGTTCTTCAAGCAAAGAAACTGTTATAATATCGATATTATTTTTTCTCTTAATGTTAATAATCATAATATACATGTAGTTATTTGTTGGGTTTTAAAGAAACTGGTAGCAAGACCAGAAAAGAGCAGTCATTTCAAAAGCTAGTTTTTTTCTCTTCTCAATATCGATATCTTTTTATTCATATTCAGCGGTTACATTAATAAATAGTTTATTTAAAACAGTCGACTCTCTTTATAATAGTGCGTTCAATTAGAGAAAAATTTTCAGTAATTAGTCTTTACTATAACAAACTTTATTATACATGTAAAGTCAACTGTATATTTTTCGTTAAAACTCTATCATAAAATGAATTCTTTGAAGCAAGACAAGAAATTAAAAACATACACATATTAATATGCGTGAACGTTAGTTAACGATAATAAAAGATCAGCATATACATGTAATTGGTTGATCCTTAATTAACGTTAAACCGTTGAATATAAATGCAAAATTCATTACCATCTCCCAGTTGCTCGCCCATCTAACCGTTAGTTAACAGACTTATGCGTTCTAAAAAAAATAAATTGCTAGCAAACGCTACAACTACAAATATATATATAGTAAGCAGTTAACAGGCAACAGCAGTGAATAAGGAGCTTCAGTTATTCTCTGTTAGGCCAAAAAAGTCCGAAGACACAACTGATAAAAAAATGCGCGAGAACTTACCCACGTCGCCACACTGTTAACTGCAGCGATGGTAGTTAAAGTCTATCGAGAATGAAGTATATAAACGATAAGGTACGAGTATGAACGATAATATCTCGACGTCTGATCCAATTTGAGTGAAAATACTACCATCCGATTTTTCTAAGCTAGACAGGTCAAATGGTGTATTTTGCTCACTAGACGTTGAGATATTATGTCCTAAAGCGAACGATTCATTGTATTTAGTACATGAAAGTTTATAAACATACAAATACACGGAACATTACACATGATCTACGGAAAGTTATGGAGGTAGGTTACTTCTGACGAGCACTGTACATGCGAAAAAAAATTTTTGAAAATACGTATACCGTAAAGTCCCATGAATAAGCAACCCCCTTCTTTAGGTTCAAAATTCTTAAAAAAGTTGAATAAGCACCCCTTTTTATATACTAAAATAAAAAAATTTATATATTATTTATCTGATTCTAATTCTTCAGCAGAACGATCAATAGTAAATTTTTAAAAAACGAGGACCCGATTTTTAGATTGTTTAAATATAATTTGATTTCCACGCGTTATAATTAACAAAGTTACGAAATTTTTTTTTATTTACTTTAATTATCTTTACGAAGAAATCAATTGTATTTTGGTCAATAAATTCGCGATCGAAATTCGTAATAGATATGTGCGCAGTGAATAATTTAACCATTGGACCAATTGACATTAAGTATTTGAATAAGCAACCCCCCTAAAAAACCGATCTCAAATTGATGACGTAGGGGGTTACTTCTAGCCACGACAAAAAAAGTGTCAGATCATGTGATTTAAAATAGATTCATTAAAATATCCAATTCATATTAGATATTAAATACAGTCAAACCCCTCTATAGTTACCACTCTCAGGAAAGCAAAATTTGGTGACTATAAAGAGGATGTGATTATTGAGAGATTTTTTTTTACTATATTTATATATATATTGTGTTCCAAATTATGCCCAAATTAGAATAGAAATATGACCAGAGTTAGGGTAAGAGTTAGAGTTAGTGCTGAAGGATAGGCTATATTTGGTATAGATTTTGATTTAAAATATATTCCAATTGTCAATTGGAACAGATTCTGATTTGGAGTACAATATATAAATGGAAAGCAAAATAAAATACTATAGAGAGATGTGACTATAAATAAGTGTAACTATAGAGATGTTTGACTGTATTAGGATACAGATTAGAGCTGAGATAAAGATTATAAGATAACTATAGATATTGTGATGGATAGGGATATTGTAATAGATTTTTTAAAAAAGATAATTTCATATAGATATTATATAATTATTATATTTTTTATATTTATTAGAGAATTATGATATAACTATAGTATTCATTTGTCATATTATATACTATTTTTGGGATCAATATATAGCAGAAGAAAAATTATTTTTAGTTAGAATTAGTGAATTAAATCTTGTATTACTTTTGTTTATAAGACAATCTTGTATTACTTTTGTTTATAAGACAATCTTGTATTAGCAGATAGTTCCATATTATTAAGTAATCTCATATTATCATGCAATCATGAATTCTCATATTAATTAACTAATTTATCAAATAATTAATAAATAAAATTTATTAAATCATGAAAATGTGTAAATTAATATAAAAATATTTGTTTTGGCTCACCATATATAATACAGTAAATATTTATTAAAAGCTAAGTATAAGAGAGATAAACTAAAAAAACAATCCATATCATATATGCATTATAATAAAAACTTGTTTTTGATTTCTAAAATAAAAAAATGTTAATTAAGTCTAAAAAACAAGAAAAATAACAGAACTACTTATCAAGATATCATTAAAGTTGCACTTAAAGCACTTGATAATTCTGAATGTTCCAATATATATGCAATTATATGAAGATTCAGGATTTTAGAGACAACTCTCAGATATACAATCAAAAAGAATGATTTACTTAAAGATGATCTCCTAAATTATTTTTAGAAAAAATTATATTTTGGCAAATAATTCAGTTTTGCTATATTACTTATATTAATGAATACTTAAAAATCACCTAAAAATGCTTGTTTTGGTCTGTAAAATTCAAAAAATAATTTCAGTTACTAATAAAATAAGTTAAAATAATTTTAGCAAGTTAATTTTAGCAAATTATTTAATTAGATAACATTATTTCAGCAATTATCCTTAGATTTATCCAAATATCCTGGTTCTCTAACAGTTTTGAATAAATATAAAGAAGTATAACTAGTGAATTATTGTTTAAATATGCAAAAGTTGGATTTTGGTTTAATAAGAACAAGAGTAAATCACTACACAATGAAGGTTATATATAGTGATAATTGTGATCATTCTTTTTCTAATAATAAACTCAATCAGGTCTGGTGAGTACTGTTACAAGTTTGTTCACTAATCGTTAAATTAGCTTACAAACGAGAACCTGGGTTGGGAGAGGATATAAACTGA